>JNBR01000369.1:0-17036 GCA_002081595.1 Achlya hypogyna
GCCGCGTTGAAGATGCTCTTAGTAAGCAGGACTTCAAGGACGCTTCATGACTGCTTTATGCTTGGCATGAGAATTGGAAAGACTTTCCAAGCAACATTCTCCATCTCGAAGTCAGACCCGAGATATGGGCAAAAACCTAGTTGGGCAATAAATTTGGCACAGCGAGCAAATTTTGTTGAGCTACGTATCTGCTGCGGAATTGCTCTGGTTTTGGCGATAACTTGTTTGCCTCTAAGGGTCGGGTCTGGCATCACTTGAAGTTCTCTTTCGTTCATTGGCTTCGCTCCCTTGATGTTTTAGGCAGATTGCAGGTTAATTGATTTGGCAAACTCGACGACAAATTGTGCCCACCAAATTGATCCAACTTGGTGTTTGTAAATCATCCTGATTATTTAGGTTGGTTCACACCATGGCACGATCTGCTTTGTCTCCGCGACAAATATCTTGGGCCCCTGAAAATTGGTCCCCCAGGGCAAATTTCCCCTAGGAAATGCCGATCACCGGCGCATGCTAGGACCCAGCATCGGAACCTTGTGCCGCGGGTCGATAATGCAACGGCGTCAACAGCAAATTCTACGCATGTCACGAAATGCGGTCGGCGCTCGGTACGCATAACTCAAACCAACTTAACATGTTAACACACGACGGCGTCGCGCTCGAAGGCGTCGCGGGCGTCTTTCGTTCGTCGCATGTACTCATGGAGGGAGGGCGTGCCATCTGTCCGCCGCGGCTGGTGCAGTGCTTGCAAAATGGCTCGCCGCTGGTCTTGCACGACGGCGTCCATCATCTCCATGGGCAACACCCCGTCCACGTCGTACTCGGGGCTGAGTTTCGCCTCGTGGGTCGCAGGAAGCTGCTCTGTCAGTGCCAGGCATAGCCTCATGACTTTTCTCTCGAGCACGTGCACCGGCGGAAAAGCCACTGCCGTCATCCACAGCCACTGCGCCACGTCCCCCAGATCGGCCTTGTGGGCTGCTAAAACGGATGGTCGCGCTCCACAGCCCTGGACGAAAGCTTTGTGAACGTGCTCAGCAACTCTTCGCGTGCCGAGCTCGTCAAAATGGTGCACAAGCAAGAAAGCGCCAATGCCGTAACGCAGCACTGCGCGGAGCAAGGCCGCGTCGTGCAGCCACGGACACCACCACACAGGCATGTCTTCTGTGAGCCAGGGCAGGCCTAGGCGGGGTGGCTTCAGCCTCGGCGCTGGCGGCGTTCGTACCTGAGCGCAGCAGCGCGTCGAGCGCGTCTGCGAGGTTGTGATGCACAAACGCCACGGCCCGGTAAAGCTGTGTACGCCGCAGCAACAGCCCCGCAAGCGTCTTGGCCTTGGGGCCGTGTAGCGCCGCCGCCTGAAACGGGTCCACGAAAGGCACTTCGGGCGTCCGCGCCGACAAATCCTTGCCCACGAGTTCTTTGCATTTGGCAACAACGCGGTCATACACGTAGCGCTGTGTGCGCTGCGCCGACTTCAGCACACGGGCGGCGTCCACGACGTGGATCCAGCTCCACTCTCTGTAGCTCGACACTCGCAGCGGCGCGCCGCACAGCGCTAGTACGTGGCTCACAGCCATGCGCTCGTCGACACTCCAATCCTTGACGAGCGTCGAACGCGGGCCATCGGCGACGCAGCACCATGCCTATGGGTCGTCCGTGAGCGCTGGAGTGGGAACGGCGGACGTACGCGGGTGTTTTGGAGCTGCACCGAGTGGCGGAGCAGATCAAGGTGGACGAGCTGCCACGTGAGCGCCTCTTGCCGCCGCAGCTGCGCCAGCTTCTGCGTCTGCTCGAGCGTGTTGGTGCGCACAACGTCCGATGCCGACTTGTCGCGCTTCTCCTGCTGTTTTTGGCGCTGCGCGTCTTCGACCGAGAGGAGCCAGATGAGCAACCGGTTCATCTGCTGCACCTCGGGCTGCTGGAACTTGGGCTTGTCCTCAGCACCAGCATGCTCCTGCTCAAACGCCGCTTCGCGCTGCTGAAACACGATGCGCGGGTCGCCGAGGATCTGGGCGCACCGGCCGTAGCCGTGAAGAAAGACACCTGCGCACAGGTTCTTGTCGGCGACCGCGTCCCACCACGGCGTCACGTTGGACCACTGCGGGCGGTCGGGCACCGCCGCCGTATCGAGCGCGGCCAGCAGCGCGTCCAGCCCCACGGCTTCGACGCGCGCGTCTAGGTCCACAGGCAGAGCCCGCTGCTCCTTTGTCGCGATGGCCTCGCACGCCGCGTTGATTTTGTGCTGGAGGCGGCTTAGAATGTCCAGTCGCGACAGCACACGGCGCGCACCGCCCTGCTTGAGCTTGGACACGAAATCGTCTTCCTGCAGCACGAGCGGGATCACCTCGGCCGCACGCTCTGTCCACACGTCCTTGTCGTCTTGCGTCGCGAGGTACTCGCTCTTGACACTCGCGGCCGCGCGGATGGCACTCTGCACAAAGGCCGAGTCGGTCGGCTGTGCAGCACCAACGCAACAGAGCCCGCACACGAGCACAAAGGCGCGAGCGAATGCCTCGACCTCCTCGACGGACCGGCTGCCGCCACTCTGGCTGCGCACGATCTCCCAGCGCCCAAAGCCAAAGTGCATGAGCGCGCGCTGCAAGCGGTCGCGGCCGTTCACGGTCCAGTCGCGCGACACAGCGAGCGCTTTGTCCTCTTTCTTGCCGTCGTCGTCGTCTTCGTCATCCGAGGGTAGCTCCTTGGTCGTGCCAAAGCGGGCCACACGCGTGCGCTTGCGCTGCGAGCTCAGCACGAGCGACGCCGCCTCATCCACAGCCTCGGGTTCGGCCAGCCCCACCGCCTTCTTCCAAAAGTCGGGGTCGTCGATGTCCACGTCGTCGGCCGTCGCCGCCTACGCCGCAGTCAGCGCCGCTGTATCCCAAGGGGCCTACCGAGACGAAGCTGGCTTTCGAGAAGGAACCGCGGGCCTGAGCCTCGTACTGCACGATCTGAGAGCTGCGCTGCAGCAGCGTGTCGATGTCGGCAGAACAAAACTGGTCGGAGGCGTCGTCGTCGTCCCGGAATACATCGTAGGCACCTCGCTTGAGCAACTCGTCGATCTCCTGTGCCTCTTGAGCCTACAACGTCGTGAGCGCCGCGACGGTCGCCGCCCGACCTTGGACTTGGTCGCAGGTTTCTTGGTTTCCTTGTCCTGCTCCTGGCGCATGTGCGTGAGCACGGCGCGGTCGAGGCCGAGCTTGAGGCTCGCCTTGTGAAACATGTGCATTTCGTACGTCTTGCGCGTGATGAGGCGGTAGATCTTGACCGAGTGCGTCTGCCCGATGCGGTGGGCCCGCGCCTGTGCTTGCAAGTCGTTCTGCGGGTTCCAGTCCGAGTCGTAGATGATGACCGTGTCAGCGGCCGTCAAGTTGAGCCCGAGACCACCCGCCTTCGTCGACAGTAGCATGATGAAGCGCTGGTACTCGGGCTTGACGAAGCGGTCGACGGCGGCCTGTCGCTCGTTGCCGCGGATGTTGCCGTCGAGTCGTTCGTACAAGTGGCCCGTGCTGCGGATATAGTCTTCAAGCAAGTCGAGCACGCGCACCATTTGGCTGAATATGAGCACTTTGTGGCCGCCCTCCTTGAGCCGTGGCAGCAGTTTGTCCAGCAGCACCATTTTGCCGCAGCACTTGACAAGCATTTCATGGCGCTGCGCGTCCGTGTCAAGGCCGTCGCACAGCGCGTCTTCGACGCCGTTGTTCAAATACGGATGGTTGCAGCACTTGCGTAGCTCCATCATGACGTTCATCAAGTTGGGCGCGTTGCTTGGATTCGTGCCCTTCATGAGAAACGCCGTGTTGCGCTCGTAGATGGCCCGGTACCACTGTTTCTGCACCGTGGTGAGCTCCACCTCAATGATGGTCTCTTCCTTAGGCGGCAGCGCCTTCTCGACGTCCTCCTTGACGCGTCGCAGTAGGTACGGCTTGAGCACCTTGTGCAGTTCGGCGACCTGCGTCGCGTCCTGGAGTGCGCCAAACTGGTCCATGAATGTCATGAGCTGCGGAAAGGCGTCCGGGTCAAGGAAGTTGAGCAGTGCCCAGAGCTCCTCCGTCTTGTTCTGCAGCGGTGTGCCCGTGAGCAGCACGCAGTAGCTGCGCTTGAGACTGCGCATCTGCTCGACGAGGCGACTCGACTGGTTCTTGAGGCGGTGCGCCTCGTCCACCACAAGGCACTGCCATTGAATCTTGGACAGCAGCGCAATGTCCTTGATGGCGATCTCATACGTCGTGACGAGGATCTGGAACTTGTACGGCTTCTTCTTGTCGGGCTTCCCGCCCACGAGATGGTAAAACTCGTATTGCTGTATCACATCCCGCGCCTCGGACGGCCCGTGGTACACAACGCAGTCCATGTCCGTCCACGTTTCGCACTCGCTTTGCCACTGCGCGATGAGCGACAGGGGCGCCACCACCAGGAACGGCCCTGGCACGTGGTACTGCCGGCGCATGTCGTCGAGAAACGCGATGGTTTGAATCGTTTTGCCGAGGCCCATTTCATCGGCGAGGATACTCGGGCGGGCGTTGTGCCAGTTCCAGCGCAGCCAGTTGAGTCCTTCGAGCTGGTACGCGCGCAGCGTGAAGCGGCCGTCGCTGCCAAAGGTCGGCGACGCCTCAAGCTTCTTAAAGTCGCGGATCGACGGCCGCACCGGCGCAGGCCCGGCCGCGGGCACGATCACGCGGTGCTCGTACCGCTGGCGCGCGTCGTCGTCCACGATGTCGCAGGAGCGCTCCCACGTGCACTCGGCGTACGAGAGCACGCGCCACTTGATGAGCAAGCGGCGGCCGTCGTCCGGCGCCTCGCCCGGCGTCTCTTGACGGACGTCGAGGATGCGGTGGATCTCGAGGTACTCCGGGTTAAAGTACTCGATGTCGTCGTCGCTCTCGCGCGGAGGCGGCGGGGCCTTCTCGAGGAAGCGCTTGATCTTGTACTTGTTGTTTGGGTCGATCTGCAGCAGCGTGGCCTCGGTCTCCCACGACGCATGCATGTACGAGAAGCCCTTCCACTTGATGAAGAACTGCAAATGGGGCTCTGTCTTGTGGCCCATGATCTTCTCGATCGTCATGACGAGCGCCGCAGGAGCTGCGGCCTGGACGGGCGCCGCAGTCACTTTGGTCAGCGAGAAGTCCACTTCGGCCTCCGAGAGGTCGTCGTCCGAGTTAGGGACGTGGTACGCTTTGTGCTTGCTGTGGCCGTCGCGGTGGCTGCGGCGGCTCTTGTCTTTCTTCGAGTCGCTGGATCTGCTGCTGCTGTCGCCATGGGACTTGGAGCGCTTGTGGTGGGACGAACTCGACTTCTTTCGGGGAGCATCGCATGCGGCGCACGTCGTGTCGTGCGCGTCGTTGTGCTCGGAGCAGCTCTTGCACTTCCATCCGTCGTCGTCGTGTTTGTCTCGTTTCCGCTTTTTTTCCTTCTTGTCTTTCTTCTCTTTCTTGTCCTTCTTCGCCTTCTTGGTCGATTTCTCCCGGGCTTTGAGGGCCATCTTGTTGGCACGCTTGGTGTTGACCGCCTTCATCGTGCTGAAGTCGTCGTCCGGGGATTCGCAGAGTGGGCAGATGTAGCTGTCGATGGCTTCGAGCTCCTTCTCGGTGAGCAAGAGCCCGCAACACGGAGGATGCACCCAGCTATTGCAGCCGCCCGTGCCTCGACTGCACTCGATCATGAGCCCCGCTACGCAACGCATGAGTCGTCTCTTCGCCACGAGGCCACCGTACCGCTGTCCAGCCGCTGACACACGCAGTAGAGAATCGGCGCCTCCGACATCACGTCCCGGCCACCCGCTTCCACACGCTAAACACGGAAATGTTCCGAGGCCGCCACCCGCCGATCCATTTCCAACCGGACATCCGGATACCGCGCGATCACCGCGGCCGCGCGGCCCGATGGCGCTCGATGCTTCGCGTCCGGAGCCACACTGCGAGCAACTCGAGCCAGACATGCATATGCCCTGCGAGGCGTTTCCTGCCGCGCCGCTGACGGGCGTTATGAGCCTATGGTCTCCCCCGGGGTCTCCATCATGTCGTTTCTTGGCCCTGCAAACTGCACAGCACCGCCGGCTTCCCTCCATCGTCCATTGCATGCATCGTCGGTGTTCTTGCCGTTACCTGCATGCGACAGGAAGCCAACGGATGGGCGAGCGATGTGAGGCGCGGCGCCGACGAGTGAACGTTGTATCGAATATCTTTCTAATTCCAAAAATTTACAGCAACAGCTTGGCGAGGAGAATGCTCAAAAGGACGGCGACGACCGCGAGAAGCATGTTCCGCTGCGACTCGAGCGCCACGTGCTGCGTCTTGACGGCGCCAATGTCGCGCGAGCGCACGGGCTCGGGCTCCACCTTGGGAGCCTTGCGCAGTTCGGCAATGGTCTCAGCGAGCTTGCCGTTCTCCTTGCGGAAGCGGGCCCATTCCTCCTTGATGGCATCTGTCGACGCATGCAGACGCTCCGCCTCGGCGAGTGAGTGCTTGGATTCGGCCGCGAGCTTCTCGTTGGCTACAAGCAGCACAGCCACTTCCTTGCGCAGCGACGAGATTGTCTGCTTCAATTCCTTGGCCTCGGACTCCTTCTGCTTCAGCGCCGCTTCGAGCGCCGTCACCTTCGTCTTTGACACCGTTGCTGTGTCGAGCGCCGCTTTGGCCTGCGCAGTAGCCGCCTGAAGCGCTTCCTTCGAAGCCACCTGCCGAGCCTTCTCGGCGGCGAGCTCAACCTCGAGGCGCGCGCTCTTGGTCGCCTTTTCGGACTCCACCGCAGCCTGGGCCTTCTGCAGCGCGAGGCACTCGGCTTGAGCAGCTTCGAGCTCGCACTTCATGGCCGCAATTTCGGTCTCCGACGCGGCGACGGCCGCTTGCAATTGAGCCAATTGCTCTGTGGTGGCAGTCGTCGTTGCCTCGAGCGAAGCCTTCTCTTCCGACAGACCCTACACCTGCATAAGCCTCGAAGACCGAGGATGACATAGTACCGAGACGGAATGCTCGAGAAGGGCCTTGTCCTTGACCAGAAGATCGTGGATGGCTTCGAGGGCCTTAAGCTTGGCCTCCGTAGCTTGGGCGGCAGTTTGCGTCTCCGACACCAGCTCCTTGTGGCTCGCAACGGCAGCGCGCTCGGCGTCGCAGGCGGCCTCGAGCTGCTGCAGGTCAGCCTTGACCGTGTCCAGGTCGGCAAGGAGTTGCTGCTTCTCCTCGGCCGACGCCTGCGCCTCAGCCTTGAACTGTTCGAGCTCTGTCTTCTGCGCCTGGAAGTCTTGCGCGAGCGCTGCCAGAAGGCCCTGACTCGTTTCGGCTTCAGCGCGGAGCTTCGTGATCGTGTCATTCGTCTCCTTCTGGACGCCGAGGGCCGTGGCCAGGGCAGACTGGAGCTTCTCCGTCTTCGTCATGGATTCCTTGAGCTTTGCAACAAGCTCGATCTTGTCGTCCACAACCTTTCGCAGCTCTTCCTGGGCACGGACGTGCGCGATCTTCTCTGCCTCCAAGTCGGTAGCCCAACGCTTTGTTTCCCGCTCGAGCTCGAGTTGAGATTGCTACAATAAGAAGAGGTAAGAAAGCTAAAACAAGACATGAGGACGCATACCTTGAGGAGACCATCAGTCTGGTCTAGCTGACGCTTCACGACGACGAGCTCTTCCGTAGCCTTGGCCCCGGCACTGAGGCGCTCCTTGAGCGAAGCTTCCAGCGTCTCGAGCTGACGCTTGAGGTCAGCCTCCGACGTCTTAAGGAGGAAAAAGCTCTGCGATTCTTTCTCGAGCTCCGCCTGACTGGCGGCGAGCGCGGCCTTGAGGCCCTCGACAGCCACGGCATGATCGTCCGACAACGTCTTTAGCGACTTTTCAAGCTCCTGGCGTTCCTGTGTCACCTTTTTGAGGTCGTTTTGGAAGCGCTTGTGAAAGTTATTGGCAGTCTCAAGCTCGATGGCATAGCGCTGCGACTCGCGGGTCAATTCGTCCTGGACGCCCTTGCTTGCAGTCTCAACAGCAAGTAACTTGGCGGTAACGGCCTCGAGCTCCGCCTTGAGGCGCTCATTTTCCGGGTTGGACTCAGGGGCAGGGGCGTCCCGGGCCTCCTTCGCGGCAGTGAGCTCTTCAAGGGTCGACTCCAGATCCTTGGTGTTCTTGTGTAACGCCGCGACGGCAGTAGCGTGAGCCTCCTTGGCCTCCTTGAGGGCGGTCTCGAGCTTCTTCTTCTCGGCATCGAGCTCCGCGGTCTTAAGCTCATGAGCTTTTTGCGCGGCAAGCATGGCAGCTTCAAGTTGTTGCTTTTCCAGCGTCAATGCGGCGACGGCAGCATCGTTGACGGGGGCCGCTTCTTCCTGGTTGTTGTCCGCCTCGGCAACTGGCGCCTGAGCAGCCTTCGGCTCAGTGGTCTGCTCCTCGGCAACAATCTGGTTTTCGGCGGCCTTCTCTTGCGCCTCCTTCACAAGGCGACGCAACGTGACAAGAGTCTTGACGTGGCGTGCCACCTCAGCCATCTTGGACTTGTCAGCACGCAATTGGCGGATGGTGTCTGATGTCGTCTCGATCATCGAGTTGAGCTCGTCAATGGACGCATTCTCGTAGTCTTGTCCGTGCGCCATGCTGAAGGAATCCCAAAATGCTCTAACGGCCACTCCATCAACTCGAGTTTCGAACTTCCAGTTGCGTATCCGGACCATCCGGACTTGGAAAAGCCCTTACCGTGGGCTTTCTATTTGCACCTAATGGCTCCTTCTCTTAAAGTTTGTATCCAACTTTTATCGACACTGTGTATTTTTTCCGATTTTTCCCTGCACAACACCCGGCTGGCCAATCCTCTTGCACTGCCACGCAAAAGAGCACCCAGGTCTCCGTCCGAGGTGCGGATTCGACGGCGCGATGGATCCCTCCACTGGCCACCTTGCCGCCAACAGGCCCCTTGGCACAAGCTGCGGCATTGCTCCTGGGCCACGACGCGAGAGTCGACACGGCAGCATGGAGCTCGAAGGCTGGCAATTCCAAACCCGCCAGGTTGCCGGCCACCGTTGATTACGAAGGCTATTTCTCCGCTGTAAAAGTCCGATGTAGTTAAATGAAGATCATGGTGCCACAATGCTTGCGAACCGTGTACAGTACAAGTACGGTATCACTCGAGTCACCCATTTGTACTCCTGCCACCGTTCGAGAAAAGCCGCGTTGCGCATAGGTGCGTCTTTCAGGGCTCGCACAGGTGCACCTCGGCGGGCGGCCGACGACCGAGCCGCCCGCGCCCCTCAACTGATAGTTCGAGGGATGGCATGTCGCACAGCGATGATCGCGGTGGCCTCGTCTTCGAGCGTTGCCTCAGAACTAAATTAGCAGTCAGGACCAAACGCGTGCTCATCACCGGCGCCAGTCGCGGCATCGGTCTCGAACTCGCCAAGTACTACAAGGCGCAAGGCTGGCACGTCATTGCAGCTGTGCGCAACCCCGCCGCTGCAACTGAGGTACGGGTGCCCTAATCCGTGCACTCTCTTAAAGGGCTGTGTAGCTGCACAAGCTGTCCCAGGAACGCATTGTGGCCCTTGATGTGGCCGACGAGCGTCCATTGCCGCGGCCGCCACCGCCACCGACGTAGGGAAGGACACACCCATCGACCTCCTCATCAACAACGCTGGCATTTTCATCGGGTCGTAGCTTGCTGACCAAAGAGGACCTCATGCGTCAATTCGAAGTCAACAGCGTTGGCCCACTTCTCGTCGCGAGGGCTTTCTTGCCGAATCTTGAGCTGGCTGCTGGCATGCGCAAGCACGCCATTTCGGCCTACATATCGTCGAAGATGGGCAGCATCGAAGCTAATGTTGACGGAGGTGGCTATTGCTACCTGGCGTCCAAGACAGCTGTCAACAGCCTCGTAAAGTCGCTCTCGATTGAGCTCGGACCGCGGGGCATTTCGACTGTGCTCCTGCACCCTGGTTACGTGCAAACCGATATGAATGACCAGGGGTAAATTACCGCGGCTGAGAGCGTTCGTAAAATGACAGCCATCTTGACCAAGGTGACACTGAGCAACAATGTCAAGTACTTCGATATCGACGGCAGCGTCTTACCTTGGTGATGCCTCAATGACTGCGTGGGGCATTAGCTAAACGCAGAATGAAAGTGACCTCTTATCATTCAAACTATTCAAACGACGCAAGCGTGCCTGGAGTTGGCATTGACCACTGCACAAACTCGAGATTCCGAATGTAGCATCGCCACCATTGGAAATAGGAGACCATTTTGGTGCTGTCCACGCCATAATCTTCCATTCTCGGTGAGCTTGGATCTTGTGGCTGTGGAGCGCAGGATTCATTTTAACAAGGTGAGAATCATGCCGGAGTTGGGAAAGTGATGACCCTCCTGCTAAGTCCTTTTTTGTGCCACTATTTATTTGTTTCGATGGTGCGGTTATGTAGTCTTTTCGGGGCCACGATGGTGGTGAATCCAAACTTCTGTTGTGGTGTTGAGCCCAGAAGCTTGATTGCACTGCCTTATTTCAAAGTTGGACGATGCTTCTGTCGTAGCTCGAACCCTTGATTCTTGAAATATAAACGGCTTAATCAATGCGCTGTGGGGACACAATTGCAGTCGCGATGCCTTGCTCGGTGTGAGTTGCGAGGCAGCCTGTCGAGCGCCCAAACCAGGAAAACATGCTGTCCTCCGAAGATCAATCGTTGACCACCGTGCACAACCGAAGTTGCTCCCAGTTAAATATCATTTTTGTGATAGGAACCTGGATGGTGCAACACATTCCAGCATTGCACAAGATCTTGGTTGCCGCATAACCATTTACCATCGAGAGCGATGCCACATATTTCTGGCAGAAGCCTAGGTCGATTACATATACTAATTAGCCTCGAGTAAGGTTCGCTCGCATGCAAGAATTGGGCGTTTTGATCCATCTCGATTCGTCTGGCCCACATCTCACGAGAGTTCGTGCCAAACTAATGCTGTGAAAGCAAATCTTTTGCACGTTTTACAGCGTACAGCGCTGCACTTGACAAAACCTGGGGCGTGAGTCCTCACCAATATGCAAGATGACCGCAATCTGTGTGCTGATTCATGATGCAAATATTGGCTCAAATGATTGTTCCATGTGGGCGGGCGTTCCAGCAGCCCGCCCGCACAAACCGACGTCGGGGAGGTTCCAGGGATGGCATGTCGCACAGCAATCTTCGCGACCGCTCCTCCTTCAACGTTTGCCTCAGAACTCAATTATTCATAATAGCAGTCATGACCAAACGCGTGCTCATCACCGGCGCCAGTCGCGGCATCGGTCTCGAACTCGCCAAGTACTACAAGGCGCAAGGCTGGCACGTCATTGCGGCTGTGCGCAACCCCGCCGCTGCAACTGAGGTACGGGTGCCCTAATCCGTGCACTCTCTTAAAGGGATGTGTAGCTGCACAAGCTGTCCCTGGAACGCATTGTGGCCCTTGATGTGGCCAACGAGGCGTCCATTGCCGCGGCCGCCACCGACGTAGGGAAGGACACACCCATCGACCTCCTCATCAACAACGCTGGCATTCTCCTCGGGAGGTCTCTGACAGACGCGACCAAGGAGGACCTCATGCGTCAATTCGAAGTCAACAGCGTTGGCCCACTTCTCGTCACGAAGGCTTTCTTGCCGAATCTTGAGCTGGCAGTTGGCGTGAACAAGCTCGCCATCTCGGCGTACATCACTTCCAAGATGGGAAGCATCGAGCGCAATGTCGCGGGAACTTGCTACGGCTACCGGGCCTCCAAATCGGCCATCAACAGCCTCGTAAAGTCGCTCTCGATTGAGCTCGGACCGCGGGGCATTTCGACTGTGCTCCTGCACCCGGGTTACGTGCAGACGGACATGAACGACATGCGGGGAGAGATCACAGTGGCCGAGAGTATCAGCGGCATGACAGCAGTCCTGAACAAGGTGGCTCTGAACGACAACGCCAAGTACTACGACATTGACGGCAGCCTCTTGCCTTGGTGATGGTTTTGTGTTTTAGCAGTGTCGCTAACTAATAATGGTCTCCGGTTGTCCAAGAACTCTTGCCAAGAGAATGAGCAAAGATGCGAACCATGGTGGACATTGCCCGTGTACATGTTGATGATGTGGTGCCGAACAGCACTGGGCTAACGTCATCTCAAGGTATGGCTCTTTTAGCGTGGCGTGGAAGGCCATTATGCGCTTGTTGTAAGCGCAAAGTTCACCGAGATGGAGACAACTTGGCCACTGCTGTTTGAGAAGTTCCACAGCAGCACTTGTCTAGTGCAAAGGGCGATTCGAATGACCAAGTTGCGTTCCAGCCCTATTCGTCTCGAATAAAACTACAACAACGTCGTTCGAAGCATACTTCCGTCTCCAATGCCCCTGTGTCGTGTGTACAAGTGCCGGCAAAAATCCGTTCCCCACTCTTGTAACCAGTTGAGAGCCTGATCCCCGTCAGTGAACACCCGCGAGTTCCAGGTGGTCAAGTGTCTGAACGCGTATTTTAGGACGTTCAAACATTAAAATGGCCAAACGCGTCGTCATCACGGGTGCCAGCCGCGGCCTTGGTCTCGCGCTTAGCAAGCACTACAAGGCGCAGGGCTGGAACGTCGTCGGGGCCGTGCGCAACCCCGCGGCGGCCACAGAGGTACGCAAGACATTTGAACTTCCAAAGCTCATAAAAGTGGCTAGCTCCAGAGCTTGGCACCCGAGCTCATCTTGCAACTGGACGTGACCGATGAGGCGTCAATTGCTGGTGCCGTTGCGAGTTTAGGAGCTGACAAGCCCATTGATTTGCTCATCAACAACGCTGGCATTGTCCTCACGGGCTCCATGTCGCAAACTAAGAAACCAGACTTTGTGCGCCAGCTCGAGGTCAACACTGTGGGGCCGTTCCTCGTCACCAAGGCCTTCTTGCCAAACCTGCGACTTGCGGCGACTCAAAACAACCACGCCGTCGCAGCGTATATCTCGGCGAAGCTGGCTAGCTTCGAGGCCGAGGCCATTCGTGGATTCTACGGGTACCGCACGTCCAAGACGGCTCTCAATGGTCTCGTCAAGTCTCTCTCGCTGGAGCTTGGTCCGCGGGGCATCTCCACAGTGCTCCTACACCCAGGGCACGTCAAGACAGATCTCACGGCGCACAAAGGCGACTTCACACCCGAAGAAAGCGTCCGCGCCATGGCCGGCATTCTGGATAAGGCAACCAAGGGTGACAACGCTAAGTACTACGACATTGATGGGACCATCCTTCCGTGGTGAGCCTGCGGTGGAAACATTGTGGACTGTGAAAGGCATCTGTTAACACTAATTCGAGCCAAACTGTTCTCTTTACCCAAGAATCGGTCTGGCGTCTCGGGACGCGAGCGATGTCTGTGGATCAACTTCGCCGCGTCTTTGGCGCGTGGGCGGCTGAGACTGCTCGCAAGAGAGCAAAAGATCTCAAGCGCCGACACGCCGTGCGATTTCGCTACTTCAGTCTGCTTAAAAGAGGCATGGGCGCCTTCCGTGAGTCATGCCTCGCCGCGAATGAACGCCTGCAAATGGCCCAGCTCTGGGCACACAAGAAGACTCGCGCACGGCGCTTTTTCACATGGTACGAGTATGTCCGTGCTAATAAGCAGCGGCTCCAGGAGCGTGCGCAGCGTCGCCGCTGCGTGCTGCAACGGACGATGCACCAATGGCAGTACGCCCACGCCTTGCACACCCAACGCGATCGGTACGAACGGCAGGCATTGCGCCACTTCCAGGACCACGTACGTAGTCCTACAAGCCGCGCTTTGTGCGACAGGGGCTTAGGTCATTCGGACGTACTTTCGCGCGTGGCAGCTCGAGGTGTCCAGCGCACGGTGTCGCCGGGAGTTAGCTCAAGATCGGCTCGTCATCATCCAACGCTGCCGCCTTCAAGCAGCGGCCTTTAACGACTGGCGAGAGAACGTGCAAGCAAAGATGATGTCACGGTTTCTGCGGTACTCGTCCTTGCCTCTCAACACAGCGACCAAGTCCTCGTAGACAACGAGCTTCGGGCCACTTCCAGAACTACCTTCTCCTGAGCATGTTCGAGCAATGGATCGAGATGGTTGGGCAAAAGCGCTGGGGTGCCATTCTCCACCACCGAGCTGTCGTACACAACACCCGTCAACGTCTTTCATCTGCACTTCGCCTCTGGCAGCAACGGTACGATCGCGTCCTCGAGAGCACCCTCGAGCCCAAGCCGCGTAGAGCGACTGAAGCCAGGCGCATTCGCGAGCGCACAGCGGTTGCTCTACTGCACTGGAAGGCGCAAATGGAAGGCCAGGCCTTCCGCACATGGCAAGAGTACGTTCGGCGCCGCGTCATTAAGCGCTCCTCCCGCCACGAAGTACTCGAGCCCATTTATCTGCAGGCTGACGCCGCGTAGGCACTTGAATGGCGCCAGCGCATGTTCCTGCAACAAGGGCTTCTACACTGGTACATCCCATCGAAGTGCGGACGGAGTTGACGCTTCTAGGGCTACCGCTGGTTTCAGCTTGCGCGAGCAGCGGATTCTAGCAGCTGCGCGGGAAGCGGCGGCAAGGGCCGAGCGGGTTTGGCGCCACGTCGCTCAGATTGCGTCTCACTGGCGGCATCTCGTGCTGCGACGCCGAGCGGCGAGCCCCGCACCCGCACGTGCCGTGGCGCAGGCGGTGGAACTACGACCAATGCGGTGGGCTGCGCACCGCGACGACAACGAGTCGCCTCCGGTACTCCGAGCACGCCCTCCACCCCGAAAGCCCGTCGACCTGCTGTATGACCAGGTACCGCTGCCGAGAGGTGTCGCCAAGTACGGAATCGAGTACAAGATAACTGACCCTGGGTCTCCCGCTCCATTGACTGCACCGAAACTATCACTACAGGTCGCGGTGGCTCCTATAGCAGGGTCCATGGAACGGGAGCCGGTGCCATGTCCGGAACCTGAGCCTGCACCAGTGGCTCGAAACCTAACTCACAGTGAATCTGTCAGCGTGGATGCCGTTGCGCGGGAAATGGAGGTTCGGCTCAAGTACTGGCAGAAGAAGAAGGCCGAGTGGGTGCAACACAAGCAGCACATGCAAGACATTCGGCGGCACCTTGAAGACCTCCGCGAGTTCGTGTGACGAAACGGCGCGGCCTAACGACTCCATAGGGACTCCGCCTCCATTGAGACTGTGCGCGTGCTTGAAAGGACGCTGCTCGTCATGGAGGCCACACACGCTGAGCACCAAGCAGCCTACATTGCTTCCAAGGCCGAAATGGCGGCGTTCAACGAGCAGATTCAGCGACTGAGTGGCCAGGATCTTAACTAGCGTCGTTGTACTTGGTGGCACGGGTCATCTCTGCGTCGTGGTCTGCCTGGCACCGCCTCGCCACTAGCCAGCGTTCGTCGGGATCGTTTTCGAGGGCGGACATTCTAGAAGGTCTGTTGTGATTGGTTGGTGCAGCCAAAATGTGATTGGACAAAATTCCTGAAAATGAAGGAACGGAACGCCCCACTTGCGAATTTCCTTCGAGCCCCGAAGTGCGATGGACTACGGCCGTGAACTCCTCCGCCGCCAACTGACGGGTACGACCGTACCGCAGCCTCCAGGTCTTAACGCCCTACTTAGAACTGAGCCGCAACCCGCCTGAGGGCGTGAGCGTCGGCCTCGGAGATGATGAGAACATCTTTCACTGGGACATCATGCTCGTTGGCCCCCCGGATACCCTCTACGAAGGAGGCTTTTTCCGCGCACGCCTCGAGTTTCCGAGTGACTTTCCCAACATGCCCCCTAAGATGACGTTCATCTCGGAAATGTGGCACCCGAACGTGTATCCAAACGGCGTCGTGTGTATTTCGATTTTGCATCCGCCGGGGGAAGACCAGATGAACGCCCAGGAGTCTGCGGACGAAAGATGGCGTCCCATTTTGGGCGTCGAAGCCATCCTGGTCTCTGTCATTTCTATGCTCTCGGACCCGAACGACGACTCGCCGGCCAACATCGACGCGGCGGTCGAGTGGCGAAACGACAAGGAGGCTTTCAAGAAGCGCTGCCGCCGGGTCGTGCGAAAGTCGCAAGAGGATATTTAACGCTGCAGCCTTCTCGCCACCATCTCAATACACTAAAAGATACGACGTTGCTTGTTTCGACGAATTCACGTTGTTTCTGTTTGGGCAGAATCATTGTCATGCACAGACGTCGCGATATGAACTAAGTGCTTGGCCTCGGAACATCGCCGAGATGCATCAGCGCAAATCGTGTTTGAAACGCGCCTGCCAATATTGCAGCGTCAAGAAAAAGATCTCAAAAATGTTCGCACCTCGACGCATGCCGCAGTGATGAACGCAATCGAGTGTTACCCTCGCATCTGATTGGCCACCTCAAAACGTCTAGACCTTGAAACATAATATCCACTCAAATAGTGCAATTCACTCCGTTCTGTTTTACTCTTCACATTTGCCTTACAGTGTTGGATATCGTACAACGGACAAGAGTAATATCTAAATTTTTGTAAGCAATTAAATAGGTTCATTCAAAATATAACATACAAAAAGAGAGAGTAATCTAGTAAATTAAATTCTCACCGAGCGCATCAAATCAATGCATCAAAAGTAGGAGGTTTATTGTATTGTCATTGGAATTTACTGAACAGACCTCCTGTAAACATCCTGAGCGTTGTGATTGGTAGATATTGAGAGAAAACAATCCATTGATGCTTCCGTGAAATCGCTCTGCCAAACGTGCGGAGTCACAGTGAAACACAGTGAATGTGACGCTTGGCTCGCACGGAATGACCATGATTTATGTAAATCGGTCTGTTTGGCACGTTTTTCTTCACCACATTGCTCGTGTTATCGTTGATCGAGGTAATACTTCGATGTCGTGTTTGACACATTAAACCCCAACTAACCAACTAATTGCAAATATGGTGTCCATCCTTGGCATGCGCTGGCGTGGTATAGTCATACACTACGGGCATGTAATCGAAAAAGCTATCATCGAGACCATCCTAAGCTACATGCACCGCTCAATCCCGCGCTGGCGCCGACACTACCAACAAATCGGCGAAGCCAAGACCGTAATTCCGCTCGCCAAAGGCATCCGGTAAACCTCAGAGCGCAAAAAACACATACGCTT
>JNBR01002207.1:0-25090 GCA_002081595.1 Achlya hypogyna
CCAAGGATGACCAAAACGTGACAAAATTGTGGGACAGAGTGGTAACGTATATGAGGGTATCATCAAATAGAAGACATGACGAGAAATCGAATGAGCCCGGTACCATAGCAAAACTCGAAGAATTGATGCAAATGCACCAACTGCAGTGAAAGTGGACAAGTAAATCCGAACGGAGGGAGTAGTATTTATTGGGTAGAAACAAAGTGTAAAATTGACACTCAAAATCAATACTGCCTTATAATTTCTTTCACTGTCAGAACGAGTGCTTCCTTGACACTTGATTGGAAATTGGATGATTTCGAGGAATGTCACTAGCGGTTGGAATAATTTTTAATACTTTTATCTCCTATCATAGAAATAAATATGACACTGCGTCGGTTCTATGTTCATGCAACGAAACGTTTGGTACCAGTATTCTGCCTGCACATGGATTTTGTCACCATATAATAGCCTGTATAGAGATATGACCAGTTTTCCGCGGGATATCCAAGGTGTTGGCGGGCACACATGTCGTGATCCCTCTACCGCTCCGATTGGTCTTGCAGGCACATTGTTCAGCCCCCTCTCAATTGTCCATCAACTTCATTTTGCTATGCGCGGCGAGGGCCGCGCCAATTAACCTGAAAACAAGCATCTCGTGATCTACAGTTGTCAATACATGTACGACGAAGAAATATACCCAATCAAGCTGAAATACTATCGACGATATCAGAACTTGCGATTTTTGGCCGTCCTCCTGCCTGTCTATGTAAGCTCGACTTCCTTATTCTCCAAAACGGTGGTATTTGGGCAAGATGATAAATGAGGGCATAAAGGTAGCGACGCGGGTGCAACTGACGCGCCACGGTGTTGACTATTCTCACCCCCATCGACCTTAAGGTCTCTAATAATACTAGTATGCACAATTCTGAACAGCTGTGAGTTGCTCTTTCGAATCCCGGATTGATTTCGTGCGTGACCTCTGGTTAGCTGAATGCTTAGAGATGTGTCGTTATCACCCGATGACTATTTTAGCATGTGTGCTCTATTCATACATTAATTAACGTCCAGTGCAAATGCGGAGCAAGTGTATCTTACTTTCTTGCTCGGTCAACTGACTGACATTTCCACCACAATTGTCGGTAAAACTGCTGGTTGGTTATTCTTAATCGGCTCCATATTTCAGTTCATACCTTATTTAGCACTGTGACCAAAAGAGCAGATGGGCACGCGTACGTGCATGTCCGTCAACTCCTCCATGGCAACATGCTCCTCGAGCGACTGGGTTATTTGTGGCTATGGTTGGTTGCATCTTGTACCGATCGCGACCTTCTGCTTTGTGTGGATCACCCTTGGATTGTGCATGCTATGGCACCATGGTGCCCTTTCCAGCCTCCTGGCAGGAAACGTTGAACAGATCCACGACCAGATTGCGCAAGGCGTCTCCTTTTACGGGGCGGCTTTCTCACTGGCCTGTAGGAGTTGCAATTGCTCAATCCCAGCGCAAGTACGGCTCACCTCAAGCTCAGCAGCTGCAGCGTGCTCTGCGGCTTTCAGCCATGTGGAGTGAGTGGCTTGAGTTCACGCTCGCACCCCTCAATGTCGCCTTTGCCGTGACCGGTTCACCTGGATATATCTATTCCCTGCTGTTCACCCTCAACTTTACGGATGAGGTATCACCATGCTCCAACAATCGGCGACTCTCGCTTATATAGGGAGTGAACTTGGGCTTAGCGCTAGTATGTGGGAGTATCATCGCCATCCTCCATCGGTGGAAACAGTGTACGTCACGACTCATGGTCTCAGTGAATCCTTGACAAGACTTTTAGATGGTGAGATTCTTGAGAGACTCGTGTACCCTGTGGCGTTCGACTTGCTTTACATTCCAATCACTGCGACTTTTCTTCGCCTCGGCACTTGCCCCATGCGCCTAGAGCATCTCGAGCTACTCAACAGCTTCACATGCGACTGCGTCAACCACTTTGGAATCTTCTGGGTACACTTTGACACCGCTTGGTGATATTGGTGTGAATCATGAGGCAGGGTGTCGGACTGTTGTGTTTTGCGCTGCACTATTGCGGTGCGCTACATCATAAAATGGTACTGGAGCCGCTTGCGACAACCGTGGACTTTCGCTTTCCACCGAAGTACCAATTCCTCATCGTCGTGGCTCGTTCAGGTGTGGTATCCAGTCTAACCCGAAGCGGCAACCCGTGTTCGTAGTGGGTCCCATGGCAGCACTTTTAGTGATGAACGTCGGTGCTGGGCGCGACGGCGTTCTCGCTGTTTTGTGCTGTATGTTATTCATCTCGTGGTACCTACTCGCATATTCGTACAATTTGCAGCCGGTGCGCTCTTGATGCTACATTGATAATTCTTACGGCAATATCTAGTGCATTGGCAGCGGTCGCGGTCCGAACAACATCCGTGTCGTCACGTTTGCCAGCTCTCTCTACACGACACTCTGCTCCATCGGCATCGTTGCCACGTCCGGCACCCTGTATACACTGCTGCTGACACTTGCACCGCTGCCGCTCGTGTGGACGCAGGCATGGAGAACCAACAGCCGCCGTGCGACGAAGTTTCATATTCCCAACGTTCCGATCATGCAATTGCTTTTGCATTCATCCTCTATGATATCAACCGTCGGTGCCGTCGCCGCGCTCCACGTCAGCCCGAGCAACGTCGTCGAGCGCCACCACGAGCGCATCGTAGCCCGGCTCCGCTGGCTAGCTAGTGCCACAACTACCGCACCACTATGCCGAATCTACGCTCTTCGAACACTCTGGCATTGCGCCCTCAAGGTAGTTCTATTCCGTATTGGCTCCGTCGGGGTGGGGTTGGCCTCGAACCCTACCCCTACCATCTCATGTTTGTCCACAGAGCTCCTTGGAGGCTGACGGCCCAGTTTTTGGGGACGCCACTTCAGCTGTACCGCACACGGCGTGGTGCAAGGACCGCAGAAACCCGAATCGACCAGGACGAGGTCATGATAATGTCGTATTGAGGCGTGGAAAGCTGAGGCAACCTCGTCACCACCACGACCAAGCAATGCGTCGATCTGCGGGGCGTCGATCGCTTGCTTCGGTCGTTCAAGACCTTGCAAAGCGTTCACGGCTTCTTAATCGCAGTGCCCGGCGGGCTAGTGTCGGTGTTTGTTTGGCGTCTGATCGCGGTGCATTTGAGGTAGTGACCTTCAACGGTCAGATGTGGATGTCCGAGCGCCTGACGTCAGAAGCTGTCGCCGTCGAGTACCAGCGCTTGTACACAGTCGCCCTTCGAGTCCTGAAGCAAACCATTGAGAACGACGACCGTGACGGTATGCGCGAGAGTGCACTCTTTCTCTTGCAGTGGTATCGCACGGGGTACCTCCACCTAGCACCTGAGGCCTATTTGCAAGTACTCGCTGCTCTCTGCGCCTCAGGCGACGTCAAGATCGTCATTGATGCCACGCATAGCCTCCACGAAGCGACCACCGCCACCGTTCTTTCCTTAAACTTGTGGTTGGAGCACCTCATGCCACTGCAAGCGTTCGTCAATGCACTCGATGCTCCAAGTGCTACAACTGTGGGAAAGTGCGCGACTGTCCTCGCCATGGTGGTTGAAGCGGCCAAAGCGGATAGACGCCGGTCACCCCTCTTTGGAGAAGCCATTCGAAAGGTGGAAATCGTCATGCAACGTTGGCGCGCTTGCTACATCATCAGCGACGCACTGGAGCGCGTCTACGCCACTGTTGCAGCCATGGAGCCATCGAGGCAACGACGGCGTGGTGGCATCCCCAATATCGTGAAAGAAAGCGTTACCCAGCGCACTTCCATAGCCAGCGTGACAGAGACCGCGGCATTGTCGTCATTCTCGAACAGCATCAAGCCGCCGCGTAAGACCCAAGTTGCTCCAGTTGGACCCCACTCCGCGCTGATTGACAACAGTAAGTTGGTTGGGACCTCGCAAGCCAAGCCCGCAATGCCTCAGAGGATTTTCGACGGATTGGGATGGCTGATGGGTCGACCGCTGTACACCAACCTCGCTCGCGCGGTGCTCGGGACTAAGGAGACAGGAACAACGGCGAGTGGCATCGACGTGAGTGTGCTTGCCGCCGTCGTTCGACGTCGCGAACGGCGTCGGCAGTTCGCAGACACGTTGGCCCGCGCTTACGAATGTTACGTAAATGCCAAGTGTCGCAATTCATCGAGGCGACGGTCGAAATGCTATGGGTTCCAAGATATCATCGAAGAAGTTCTTGAGCGGTACCACGCGCCAGACGAGTGCGCAATCCACGACTACGTGGCGACTGCCGTGGACGCGGATGTTCGTGCGTTTTTCGTCCCGTACCTCTCACGGGTGCGACAGCACCGTCCACGGTAACACACAATGACAGGGTACCCACGGGTCGATGGTACGAGCACGCCCACGGAGCGACCATTGCTAGTGACGCCAGACTTGCTTTTCGTGTCTCGTACTATTGCTCATGCGCGCTGTATTCGTAAGTCTCTTTGCCCTGGGGCCCACTTAAGCAGCTTTGCAACCAAGAGCGGCCTGTGCCATCACTTGTATTTCGTCGTACAATTCGCTGCCCGATGGAAGAGGAACCGCCTGCCATTGTACGCTGTGTATGGTGCAGCCAGATCGTGGTGGGGCAGCCTCGGACAGGCCTATGTCACCACCACACCTTGCTTCAGCTCCCGCTCCTGGCGCATGGATAGCGTTTGCTGCGGGAGGAAGGCGTCGCTGCCCGTGCGATTCGTGCCCCTTTCTGCAAGATACTTCATGATCTCGCCCACGTATCCGGACGCAACTCCAACTTGTGGCTGGCAGGTGCTGTGGCTTAATCGGGCATAACGCGACGGTACCCTGAGTTGCGCAAAGGTACATTCTCACGATGATCTTATGAGCTTTGGCGACAGCATGGAATCTATACGTTGATCTGTTCTCCAATGATGTCGAGCTTGACGTCGTTCGACATGGGCGCGGCGGCCTCAAGCTCTTGGAAGTGCTTGGAGCAGTAGCGGCCAACTTTTGCGAGGCGCTGACAATTGAGGTCAACGCACACGTACGGAGCGCGGTGACTATCACAGAGTCCACCTCCGCGTGCTTTGCGCTCACAACCTGCATGTGCACAGACAACGTAGCCACCATGACTGGCGCAGAAATGGCCGCGCTGACTGGACTTGCCGCACCCAGAGTGGGCGCAGGGCTTGCCGCCGCCATGCCTCTTACACTTGCCTCGGCCTTGTGAACTCTTGGTGCATCCAGCGACAGAGCATCGTGATCCGCCACCGTGTTTCTTGCATCGATTGTGGCTCTGCACAACCATAGCGCAACCGGCGATGTGGCAGCGTTTGCCGCCGTGAATGTTGCAACGTTCGTAGCCTGGCGCCGCCAGCTTGACGCACTCAAAGTACGTGCAGGTAGCCCCGCCACGGCGTGAAGGAGGCTTTCGCTTTTGAATAGCGTCGCCGTAGAGGCGCTTGTTCGAGTCGAATGCTCGCATCTCGACTTTCACATCCTTTGTAAGAAGGTCCACAAAGAGCACGGTGCTGTCTCCGCTGCTCCAGCTAGCAGTGTTCGTCGCTTGGCTACCGGAACCAGATGCCACTCCGATCACGTCGACAGTTGCGCCGCCTCCACACGGGGCCACGCTGGTCTTGATGCCGCTTG
Source organism: Achlya hypogyna (assembly GCA_002081595.1). Classification (NCBI taxonomy): domain Eukaryota; phylum Oomycota; class Saprolegniomycetes; order Saprolegniales; family Achlyaceae; genus Achlya; species Achlya hypogyna. The sequence continues at coordinate 5,638 of JNBR01002207.1, forward strand.
CAGGAACGCGGACAGAGTCGATCGCCACGACGCCAAGCTCCACCTGCGCATGCTCACTTGCCATCTTTCTCTTTAATTGGTGACTAAAACTGGGTAAACAAGGCTATTATATATATTGTTTTAAACAGTTGATTGTGCACAAGTTGTCATCGATGGCGTGAACGAGCGAGATGCACCTTACGCGGTGCAGTTGCCGATGCGCTCGACGGCTAGCGGCCCCAGCTCTGCCGACCACGACGGTCTAAGGCGGACAAAGCATGATTTTGGCACCTGCCTGTTTCTCGGCTCGGTAGCGTCCTTGCCACGTGTACGACTCAGCTCTTGGAGTAAGCGCTGACCTGGTCGCTGGCTGGTACCCCGTCGAGTAGCTGGCTGCGCGATGCATGTGATGTCGGCAGGGTGATCAACGGGTCGGAGGCGTGACCTTCATCGGAGGGCCGCTGCCCACGTCATTTGCTCCCGGGGGCGAAGCACCTGCTGCTCCGGCACCCACACTCTACAGAAAGGACAGAGACTCAGATTGTCAACTGAAACGAGGTGCGGCAGCTGCGGTCGGTCGCAAGCAAACTGACGACACGAAGCGCTGTCATTGCGAGCTCTGTCGGTCCCTTCAAGAATCGCGGCCTGGTCCCACATACTGTACAGAGCCAAGGTGGCGGAGGCATCTCTTCTCCCGCAACTGGCACAACCAAAGCCGTCAGTGGTAAATTGCAACACATGAGCGCGCACAAAGTGATCCCGATGGACCGTCTGTGCTTGCCGACGAACTACGTTCCAAGTGGCTCCAAAAGCCACTGCAACCTCTGCAACAAGAAGCTGCTCTTCTTCTACAAGCACCATTGCCGCGTTGTACGTGGTCATACTGTCCTTTGCACCGTGACATGTCTCTGCTAGTGCGGTAATGTCGTGTGCAATCGTTGCCGAGAACCCGCGATCGTCGAGCTGCCAGGGGATAAGATTGGTGGCGTCAAAGTGTGCATCGCGTGCCTCTCACAGTTTGAGTCGACGTCGTCGTCCATCTCGTCACACAACTCGTCCGGCGCCAAGAGCATACTCGCTTTCTCCCGGTCGCATCCGCGACTGAGCGATTTGCCCGAGTTGCACGGCTCGGACAAGTGCCATGTGTGCGACCGTTGCTTTAGCACCCACCACCCGAAGCACCACTGCCGTCAGGTACCATCGCGGCTCTGGTTTCAATCGCCCACCACTTCTAGTGTGGCAACAGCGTCTGCTACGGGTGCCGAATGAACTCAAACGATCCATTGCTCGTTGATATGGGCCTCGCCCATCTGCTCCATTGCTGGACGTGCATTGCTGGCAGTGACGCCGTTCGCGTCAAAACGTCTGCGCGGTTCTCGAGCCCGTACGAGCCTTTGTTGCCCATTCTGCTCAGTGGTTGATCGCTCGCGGTGTCTAGACTCGAACCAAAAGAAGCGGCCCGGCTCGAGGCTCTGTACGACCTGCGCGTGCTCGATTCCCCAAGCGATGACAGCTTCGCCATTCTGTGCGACCTCATGGCGCAAGAGTACGCGTGCCCCATTGCTGTCGTCGCCTTCATGGACGTCCACCGGCAGTGGTTCAAGGCGCAAGTAGGGCTCACAGACACCGAAGTGCCCCGTGTCTTTTCGCTGTGTGAGCAGACGATTACGACCAAGGCGCTCGTCGCCGAGTGGGACACGAGCTTGAGCCCAAGACTTGCAGCACATCCACTCGTGGTTGACGGCCCCAAGATCCGCTTTTACGCCGGTGCGCCGCTCTTAACGCCCGACGGACACGCCGTCGGATCTGTCTTTGTGCTGGACAAACACCCGCGCCCGCCATGCGACCTGGGTCGTCTCGAAGAGCTCGCAGCTATCACCATGAAGATGACGCTAGCGCGCAAGCCCTAGTGTATATATTTATTGTGGTCCATTATCGAGTGTACAAGCCGAGAAACTTCGTCCGCACCAACGAGCGAGCGGGGCGGTGGATCCATCGTACCGACTGCGCTCAAGCACAGGAGGTGATTCTGGGCCGACCAGAACGGCTTCAATGTTAGCCACCAAGCCGTTGGCTTGGGAATCTGCTCTCACAGACGACAGAATCGTTGATCCCGGTGCGAGGTTTTGCGCGAAGGGCTGGCCTTTGGGCGTGTACGGGGGTGAGGCGCAAGGAGCAGACAGTTTGAAGCGTGATTCGGTTCATTGATGAATATTTTATTAGCAGTCGATCAATAGATTAGGTTGTATTACCCGTACCGGCGAATTCGGGTAGTGATAGGGACGCGGCAAATAGGACACAAACTCAGCTGCTCGGAGCACGCACGGCAGGTCTCGTGGCCGCACTGAAACACCATGTCTTTTTTGTGGTCCTCGCAAATGGGACACAGCTGGGCCTCGTGCAGCGCGCGCATGTTCTCGACAAGACGCGCGTCAGCGGGACTGCGCTCCGATGCCCCGGGTAGCAGGGGTGTCGTACACACCTCACAGGCCGTCGCACTCGCCGCGTTGAGATACGTGCACACGGGGCACGCCTTTTGATTGCCCACCACCGGTGCCGGCATGGGTGCGGACGGCACATATGCCGGCACGGTCTTGCCGGTGGCTACTGGGAACGCAGGCGGCACGGAGCTCCCACCAGGGTAAGTTGGCATGGCGCTGCCAGGGTACGCAGCCGGTGCGCTGTTTGGCGGGCCGGGGAACGCGGAGGGCCCAGGATACATGGAGGGACCTGGGTACGAGAGCGGTGCACCGGGATACGACGTGGGACCGAGTTCAAGGAACGGTGCCGGCAGAACGGTGACGGATGGCACTTGAACACGCAAGCCGTTGGATGACATGAGGTTGAGCTGGCGCACGAGCTGGAACTGCTCGGGGATCTCCATAAGCGCGTGCAGGGCGAACTGCGTTTCACGGCGTTTGGGGTCGGAAATGCCCCGGGTGACGGCGTCAAAGTCGACAAATTGAAAGTTGTCGAAGCGGCGGTTCGTGAGCTCATCATCGAAGATGTGCATCATGTCCCACGGACCGTCACCGACGCCGACGACGACGATGCTCAGCGGGAAGTTGGACGCGAAGTTAATCGCATTTATGGTTTCTTGTTCGTGCTTGCTGAAGGCACCTTGGGGTACGTCCACAGACCGCGTGACCTGCCCGTCGGCAATGATCACGAGGATGTGATACGCCATGTTGTTCTGCTGCACCAGGCGTACCGCTTGGTAGATAATGGGCGCGAATGTAGTCGGGCCCGCCATCGTCACATGCGGCACAGCGTCGCGGTACCGGTTCCGGACATCGCCAAGACGGTACCCTGAAAATACTGGAGCGCCTTGCGGCTGCAGCGGCATAAATGAAAACACGGCGGTGTCGCCGGTGGAGTCGTCACCAAAGCCGTAGACGGGAATTGTGTTGTCATCGTCTGCACACATAAAGCGTGAGATCTTGCTAAATCACGAGGGTAAGCTTACCGTATTCGTAGAGCGTCTTGCTGATCGTCTCCATAACTTGTTCGTACGGGTTACGCTCGGCCGTGTTGACGTCGTGAAGGCATTTGCCGCGGAATGTGCGCTTGCCCGTCCACTCGTTCGACTTTGTGACTACGCAGCATTCCATGAGTTTCATCAATTGAAGGCCATGCAACGTACAGTCGATGCCAAGAATAAGGTTGCTGCTCTCGAGGCCCTTGCGGCGGAGGTCTGTTAGCCGGGGGCGTCATGAGTTTCCGCAAGAGTACGGGTCGATGTGCGTACCTCTCTTCAGCTCATCGAGGCTTCCGTAGTTGTCGCGGATGCTGCCAGCCCGCTGGATTTGGCGTGGGTGCGACGCCGATGCCGGCGCGGCGGAGTTGCCGTTGCCCATCACCAAAAATGAATAATAAAAAATGGTTTATAAATTCCGATGTGTTCTTCTAACGCGACAAAGCTCTTGTAGCGAGGAGAAAAGTTTTCGCGAACCAATCAGCATCAAGTAAATTTCGCTAAATGACGATCTTGAACTGTCGCAGGAGCTGCCAGCCTTTTCTGTCTTACGCCTGAAGCAAACGTTCGAGTTGGGACTCCATGAGCATCTCCACGAGGCCCTTTCGGCACCAAACTCCCGCAACAACTCAAGCCTCCTCGCAACCACAAAGAAACAGACAGTGGGATTTCGATGTGCACAGCTGACCCGAGCCAGGACCACGCGGAGTGTGCTCATACACCGTAGTACGGCACTGGAGTACACTCCAAGCCGAGATGCAGCTTCCTCGGACCTTTTTAATACAGCGTCCGCCATCGACATGACTTGCCCATTAACACTAACGCCTGCTTGATAGGAAATCCGAGTCGCCGGTCTAAAGCATGTAGCTTGCTCAAGTGCCAAGATCGGGTGATTTCTTGCGCCAACCACCGTTGGATTGATTAGTGTCGAGCTTGAAGCTCAATTGTGTCGGATTGTGTTGCTTGAACCGCAAAATGCACTGCCGCACCGGTTGCGGACATTCATGTTGTATTCCAAGCTTCGTCGACGGAAAATGCTAACGTGCTCCGGGGAGGCTGACGACCTCTTGATTCCCGTGGTGCCACTTAGAGTTTTCCAAGTACCATGCCAGACGGGCGCTTGGTTAACCACGTTGGCCACTCGCCTCCAATGTTTTGCTCCTTCGGTCCCATCCACAGACAAGTGTCAAAGACTTTACACAGGTTTGTTAATATATATCACAAATGAATGTCTACCGTAGTCACTGGCGCGGCGTGGCGTTGAAGATGGCTGCGTAGACGGCGGTCATGTACTCTGGTGCCGTCACCAGCTCCCCTCGCGGGACAAAGAGCACTTGGACGTGCAGGTTTCGGTCAGCCAGTGTTCTAACAGCGGTCTGCACCTCGGGCACAACCATTTCCTCGGTATCATACACGAGCGCCACTCGTCGCTCCTGGCCGGCGCCCATCACACAAGCCATCCTGGATGCATTGTCTTACCTGCATGTTTGGCGGGGCTATCGCGTCGAGAATGCCGGGGGGTGGAAGAGCTGCTGTCGGCGACGGCATGAGGATCGCGCGAAAATACCCTGGTGTTGCGTCCAAGAGTGTCGACTCGGCCGAGCTCAGATACGCAACGAAGCTGCCATGCTCGGGCGAGGCCACGTACGCGACGTACTGCCCTGACTGCGGGTTATTGCCGCGCCAACCACCGCTCGTCGAGAGCGACGGAAGCACTGTTGCCCAGTCCAGCGGAGACTCTGAGTGAACGAAGATGTGCGTGCCGCGCTGGACCTTCTCCGCCAAGTAGTGCAGCTTGACGCGTTTGTGGCCGAACCGATACCGCCGGAAAGTTCGAATGAGTTGGCGGGGCACCAAATAGAGCAGCGCGAGGGGTACTCCCACAACGAAAGACGCGGCAACGGTGACGCCGCCAACGAAGACGCCGGCAGTAAGTAGTGTCAGCGCAATGGATTGGGTGACGATTCGCACGGGAAGGCAGGGACCCCATCGCCGCGAGGCCAGCATCTGGGTCAGCCAGCAGTAGCGTTTGGCCCTAAGGGATTGCGGTGAGGTCGTGTTGTTTCGTCGAAATGCGTACATCCAATTGTTGTGATATTGCCATGTAATGCCGCAGCACCAGCACCACTCGTGTCGGCACTTGCGGCATGTCATGTGCTGGCATCTGCTCCACGTCGTGAGTCGCGGTACACGGCTGATGTGATACCCTTCATTTTTCCAGATTCTGTACGAGCAATTGGGGCAGGGCGACACGGCCTTGGTGGCGCACGAGGCGTTGACAGAGCGCTCCCACGACACATACATTCGATCGAGCGCCTGTAGCCGATGGGAACTGAAGTATTCGTACCAAGTTGGCTACCTGGTCGCAGGTTCGGAAAGGATGCGAGGTGTTGCCGCATTTGAAGCAGCCCTTTGTCTTGCACGTTGGGCATTGGAACGTCTTTTCTGAAGGATTGCACTCGATCATGGCATTGCACGTGGCGCTTGGGCAGTGGCGACCATGAGGCATCTTTTCAAACTGCAATCATAACATGTCGGTGGATCCGGCCCATATGAGGGTACCTCCATGTCCCGCTGGAAGCGCAAGTACTTGAGGAAGGCAGCCTCGGTGGTTGTCTTGAGAAGATCCATTGCGTCTAATGGTTGCTTGCAGTCAAGTGCAGGGCACGTCAACTGGCCCGCCTCGATCTCGCGATTGTCGATCTTGGTTGTGACGTATTGCTTGATGCACGCTATACATATCCGTAGTAAATCGCTGCACGAGCAACGGCTCAAGCACCTTTGCAATAGGCATGCCCACAATGCAGCGCCACGTGAGCATCCTCAGTGACCTCCATCGATTCGGCGGCAAGGGCCGAAGGCAGCGCATCCAGACAAATGAGGCACATGGCGTCTGAGCTTGCGCGAACGGCGTCCTCGGGCTCGACCGTGGGTTCTTCCTGGCGCTCGTCCACGTAGCTTTTAAAGGCGGTCATGGCCCTCTGTAGCTCGACGTGGAGCATCACGCGTTGTGTCGCCGTCATGGCCATTGCACTTGTGCCACCGCGATGCCGCCTCGAAAGTTAACATGATTTTCGAAGGGCGACGCTGATTGGTGGTCTTTTCGACCAATCGACAAACATTTTCGACAATTCCAGCCAATCGGAGGTGAAGGACATCGGACCAGCCAATGAGCGCGTTCCACCACATCCCAGCGGAATCCGTGGAGATCTTGCGCGAGCACATGGCAGCGGGCGGATCACCAGCACCGGCGCCTGACTCGGCTTGGTCGAGGCCGCCCAGAGCCTGCCAAGCGTCGAGCTCAGTTCGATCGCATCGAGTGGTGGGGAAGCCCCGAGGCCTGGATCGGCTCCAGAAGCATAGTGCCTGCCGCATGGCGCCGTGCCAAGGCGGATCGGCATGAATATGCCTTTGGTGAGCACAAGCTTCGTCTCGCGAGTTATCAACGTGACCAGTGGTCAAAGCTCCCACAGTGTGGCGTATGAGTCCCGCCCGGTGCGAATGAAGGTTCGCATCTTTGCGACCCAGTGCGTGTCGCTTGCCCAGCCTTGCCGGCGCGCCTTGTCCTTGCTGTTACCTGGTACTCTGCCCCGCGTCCATGTATTGCTTGTCGTTGGGCTGTCGTCGCATCGAGGCTCGCTCAAAGCGTCGGCGAGGTGCCATGTTTCTTTCTTCAACTCCCAGCTTCAACGAATCTCACCTCGCGCCGCAAGCCAGATCCAGGATGTATCGTCGTATGTGCTACGCCGTGTACTATAGCAGAGGCGGCCCTCAGAAGCGCCCTGCATTCACTATGCGCGTGGCATCCTAGCCTTGGCCAATCCCTCCTCTATCGGCAACGTTTTGCCTCCGTCCCAGCGTCGTTGGCCATGCCGTCGATGCTGGCGTCGTGGATGGTCGGAGCCATAAAGCCGCGATTGTCCGGTCTGATCGTTGATACACAGTACACTGCATTGTTGAAGCTCGTTCGACGCGCCTTCCGCACCGGCACTTGGCGGCGCCAGAATCAGCGCCCTCTGCCACCGCCGAAACACGTGGTGTCGCGCCAGTGTCCACAGACAACGGCGGCACGGACACGAGGATGCCGCGGCGGCGCCTACAGCGGCGAGCTTGCTGCCGACGCGAGCTGGTCGGCCGGGCCTTTGTCGCAATGCATGTCCATTGCCCGTGCCGGCGCCGAGCCAATCGCGCGGCGTGTCGGCGTGAGCAACGCTCGGAGGATCCAGCGGCTGCCGAGCGTGACACGCGGCAAAAAAAAAGGACGACCGAGACACAGTTGAATATCTCGCCCATGACACCCATCGCCATGCGTCGGCGCAGCCCAAACGCGGCGTCTGCGCCGCTCAAAGAGTCGCTGCCGTCCAAGTACGATTCGTTCTTCACCAAATCCACGAGCTCCGTGTCGGACACGGCGCCCGCGTCCCCGGCCTTGTACCCACCGCTCAAGCCGCGGGGGATGTCGGTGCCCCAGGTATCGCTCACGACCGTGGGAAAGAACCACAAAACCCGGACGCTGACAGTCGATCTCGACCGGCCACCGGTCCCGATGCCCAATGTGCCCGTCGATTTTAACTTTCAGAGCATCTTCCATCGGATCGAGGAGTGTGTGGCGACGATCCAGACCATCAAGAAGGGACTTGAAGACGAAGTCCGCCAGCATTAGACTGCCGCTAAACGCTTATTTATACCCACAAGATGCATCAATACACGCCCGTTTGGACGACGGGGCCTTCATTATATGCAGCTCGCATGATACGGCAACCCTGTCGTGTAGTCGCGGAAGGTTGGCGGCACAAACGCCGAGTCGGCAGCGTTCTTTGCCCTATAGACACGTGGGTGAGATGCCAGGGCGGACCGAGCGTACAAAATCTTCTTGCAAGCCATGCACGGTGTGTGATACAGCTTCTCGTAGTGGGCCAGCCAGCTCTACCGACCGCGTAAGTTTGAGCGGGCCCAAGGGGCGTACGAAGAAGTGGTAGAAGCTTGTCTCCGGGTGGTGGACGCGAAAGTAATGCAGCGCTTTGCGCGCATGTAGCGAGATCTGCTCGAAGACCCCATGAGTCGACGTCGACCAGGCACCAAGGGGGGCGTCTTCGTTGGGCGGCAGGATGCTGACGCGGTCCATGTACTTGGTCACTTGAAGGCCCGCAGCACGCGCAAGCTCCTGCTCCCTCCCCGTCTCCTTGGCGTCAACGATGAGCTTGCGCAACTCTTCTTGCTCTACAGGTGGCTGAGGCTTAAGGGTCGTCTTGAAGGAGCGGTACCGATTTTGGTGGCCTCCTCCGCAGCCATCTTGGCCTTGGTCATCATGTCGTCGCGCCGAGGCTTCTTCGCGACGATCTTCTTGGCCTTGAGCTTGGCTTGGCGCGTCGCGCGGCTGCGGTGGTACGCTGGGGAGTTGGGAGTCGAGGGCGTCATGGGACTGGCGGCGACGCCCGACTCGCCGTTGGGCCCGCCTTCGGGAATGGACGGGCAAAAGCTCAAGTAGACCATCATTTCCTTGTTGACTTCGCAAGAGATGGACTTGATCACGCGTCGTCCGCCCCGCGTCGTTTCCGTGTGCTTCCAAAACTTGATGCTTTTGTTCCGCCGCATGATGTAGTCCATCATCTCATTCAGGTCCACAGGCTGCACATCGCCCTGCTCGTCGAACACCATCATGCGGGCGCGCTTCGTCGGCTTGGGTGCAAGCCGATCGTTCACCTGACAGCGTCGTCGTTAGTATCCGTGCACATCTTTGGACCACGCACCTTCATGACAGCCTTGACCTTGTCACTCTGGCCAGAGGTCGCATGCAGCGATGCGCCTGGGGCTGTGATGTACTCCATGCGCGGGAACCACTCGGTCATTTGCGCCAGCCACACGTTGGCCCCCTTACCGGCCATCTCGTGGATCTAGTCATGGATGTGTTGAAGAGCGTGGGGGCCTACGACCGGTTACCTGGGTCTTCCAGTAGTACTCCAGCATGAGGTTGCGCTGAGTCTGAGAGACTGCCTCAATATTCTTCGTCTTGTCCTCAAACTCGGGACTGAACTTGCGCAGGACGTTGAGGTTTGTCTGGACGCGGTCCAGTCGGTTCTTTAAGGTTGTAGTCGCCGCCGCCAGGGATGTCGGTTCAGTGCCGTCATCGCCGCCCGTGGTACGCCCATGAAGAGAGCTCATCTCCACCATTAGTGCTTCTGTGGCCGCTCGAAGCGCGCCAACACGACCGCCCAAGATGTCCGCGAGGCCGATCGGGTCGCTCATGGCCGCTCTCTTATCTGGTGCAAAGAGTTTTACCCGATTATTTTCTTTTTGTCCAATCCGACACCAGAATGGCCACATTTTTTGACGAATCCGGTATGTGCATTCTGATGAATATCTACCAATTGAAAGTGATGTTGATTTATGGAGCAATTCCGCAACAGTTTTATGACAATTTGTGACCCTCTTGGCACAGAACTTCCTCTGCAACACAATGGGGTATGTCTTCAGACAAGCGACACAGCGGTCGACCTGGATTAGAAACCACGAAGAGTGCAAGTTTCTCATCAGTATCGAGAGTACCTTCAACTCCTAATGCGTTGGAATACAGTAACTGGGCATGGCGACTCAAAACGCTACCATACAAGTACTAAACAAGGATTTGGAAACAACCACGGCAAAGTGTTCAATGCTTATTACGTGCCTGAGATGTGTCACCGCTTAAAGCTTACTGTTGCCCGTGGAGGCAGCGCCAATCTGCCCGCCGTCGACAGTTAGAATCGTACCCGTGACCCAAGCTCCGGCTGGAGACGCTAGGATCCACGTTCAAATCATCACATATACCATGCTCTGTACCGTAGTAGATAGCCGCGCCGGCCATATCCATGTCACGTCCGCCACGCTTGAGAGGCACGCCTTCTGCCAGCTCATCCATGCTAGCATACCCATTGTATCCGCAGCGGACAATTTTGCCGTACCCGAGACCTGTCGCCGTCGAAATTTGCTGCGACATCTTTGTCGGCACGAAACCGGGGGCGATAGCGTTGACTGTAATGCCGCGGGGCGCAAGCTCAAGCGCGAGCACGCGTGTGAGATGATGAATCGCAGCTTTGCTCGTGTCGTACACGAATGAGCCGATCGCTGGTTGGGGTAGGACCCCTGCAATCGAGCCGATGTTGATAATACGAGCGTCACGCTCCATCATGGGAAGTAGCTTTTTGATGAGGAAAAAAGGCGCCTTGACGTTCAAGTCCATGATCTTGTGCCACGCCTTCTCTGTGTGGAGGTCAAAGCCGCCACCCCAACTTGCGCCCTGGAGATATTCTTATCTACTGAGTAGCATTCATAAAGCGTACAGAGTTGTTGATAAGGACATCCAACTTCGATTCCTTCGCATGAAGCGCGCTGACCACGTGGTCGATGCCAGCGTCGGTGCCAAGGTCGGCGGGAATCTACCAATACCTTTGAGTCACACTTGCAAGCAGACTCTGCGATGCACCGAAATACACTGTCCAGGGCCTATAAGCGTATGAGCATTGTGCAAAGAGCAACGCACAAACCGAGAGCCGTGAGTTCAGCTGCAGTTTCGTCACACACCTTCTTGTTGCGGCTCGAGATGTACACCTTGGCGTGGTTGCGCACGAAGGCCTCGGCGATCATCTTGCCGATGCCGCGGGATCCGCCTGTAACAAAGACCTAGAGCACCCATGCTGCTTGGCTCCAGCCTCTTGACGCACCGTCAGATCCTTGACCGAGAAGAGCGTCGTGACGTCCATTGTGCACTTTCGGAAATGGATGCTCGGAGCTGCCATATCACGAGACTTTCTATTGGTGCATTAAATCGCCAATAAACGAATAGGTGAGCGTGAAAATTAGCCAATGGAATGCGGTTTTATGCCAATCTGTTAACTGGCGGCATTTCCAAACACGACCGTCGCGAGAGAGAAACATCGAAACGAGCTTGGCAAGAGAAACACTTGCAAAGTATGAACGATGCTAGAGCACAACATGCTTACAAATGTGTACCCTCGTAAGAATAGAGCCTTACTAGTATGAGCTTATGATTTATGTGGTGGGAGAATTGAATCTGGAGGCTCGATCAGCCCCATTGCGCACGAAGACTTTAACTGAAAGTGACTATGCTTGCGAAGGGCCCGTAGATTGACAATACGTTTTACTCGTAATCTCAATGCCAAGATGTTATTGTCAACTTTGTCGAGACGATATGAATACACTCCGAGCCTCACGTTGATTATGTTCGTAGCCTTTGCCGACTCAACTGCGTCGTTGAACTGCAGGTGCGGTTGAAGTTGATAATTAGCCAATAAAAATGTACTCGTTCCCTGGTTGGTCAAAAATCGGGGAAATTCACGTCAAGCAGCGGGCCAATCGCATCGGTGCGAAAGGCGGTAGGCATGAACAGTGAGGACGACCTTCGGCTGCCGCTTGGGCTGCCAACGGTCCCCCCGAGTAGCGACCCACAGAGACTTCTGAGCTATGTGCTTCAAGTTCTCCCAACCTACACAGCCATGGAGCTCAGCGCGACGCACTACCGGCTGTATACGCAGCAGCTGCGGACAGACGTCGACCGCTGGAAAGCTCAAGCCACTGTGACCCTTCAGCGCCTCGCGGACGAGGAGGAGAAGCGCATGTTCATGGAGCGGTATGCTGCCGAAGTCGTAAAGGAGCGTAACGAGGCGCTACACCACAAAGGCGCAAAGAAGCACAAGCTCTGGCACAACTGTTGCCGGCAGCATGCATCCTATGATCTCGACGTCACGCCCTCGATTGTGTCGCTACGTGGCGAGAAGCTTACAGAAATGAGTGTCGAGCTCAAGCAAGCGCGGGCAGCGCTGCAGGAAAAAGACCGTCTACTTGACGCCGCCCACGAGCTGCTCAACACCAAGCAGATCGACTTCGACGCGTTCGTGAGTGCAGCGCGCAAAGAAAAAGAGCAGTTCGAGCACCAGCTTGCGACGCGCGCAGGCTTGCAAAGTGGTCTCGAGCGACGACTTGCAGAGGCCGAGCGCCAAGCGTACGAAGATAACCAAGCACTTGCAGAACAGAACGCCAGCGTGGACCAGCTTCACGAACGGCTCGAAGACCTTGAGGCTCATGTGCACGAGCTGCAAAACGAACTTGTGACCAAGACAACGCGCATCGAAGGCCTGGAAGCCGAGCTGCGCGCGTTGCACTCGGCACTAAGCGACACGCAAGAACAGCTTGACCGTTGGCAGCGTGCCGCACACGATAAGGATGTCGAGATCGACACCTTGCACGGACAAGTCGATGCGCTCACAACCGCTGATTTGCATGCGCTGCAACAGCGGTACGCGAAGCAGATCGAAACGCTCACGGCGCAACATGAGGCACAAGTGCGCGCACTGGAAGCGCAGATGCGGGCAAACGCGGCGCCACCGCCAGCCGCCGCGTTAGGCTCTGCGCGTACACCTCCGCGCGCGTTTGTGAGCAGTTTTGAAAAGCGCATGACGCTTGATGAGATCTCGTCCGATACGGAAGACCGCCCACTTTTGAGTCCATCGTACTTTCAGAGTCGAATTGAGCAGTCGTTCGGGGGTGGTTTGGGCAGCCCCGGTTCGTTTCAAACCCCGCGGCAACGGAGCCACCACGATCCCGCCCCTGCACACCGGCGCCACTCGGAGGGCAACCTTCTTTCGGAAGGCGCTCGCCACTCGCTCGATTCCTCAACCGCTCACGTACGACGCCGCCTCTTGGACGACTCGGGCATGTCGTCGTCATCGAGTGCATCAACGTCACGGCGGCATGCAGCATCGCCTTCACCAAGTAAGCGGCCCCCGACGCCGGAGCGCCAGGCGATCGTGAGTCGCCTGCACGCCCTCGTCCAAGAGAGTGAGGCGAGGCGAAAACTCGAAGAAGCCCGTGCCGACGACGACCGCGCCATGCTTGAAGCTCTCAAGCAACGTGTTCTTCGTCAAAGCGCCGCGTAAAGATAGCTGTAGTAAACATTACATTGTTGTGGCTCACTTGAAGATGTACAATATAGTCCGTGCTCTCTCAATCGAGTCGTTCGGTTGCTGCTGCTGGGGAATGCGAGAGGCGCGGTTAGTCGACGCGAAGCAGGCGGCGGGGAGGACGCGTTGCGAGGTACGCGGTCTGGGCGTCTTTGGTGCAAAAGATTTTGGAGCCGTACAACTTCTGAATGTACTCGTTGAGTTTGGCAGTCTTCTTGGGATCCTGAAGCGCTTTGTTGACGCCGGCGAGAACCTTTTTCTGGGCAATCGAGGTGGCGTCATAGACGCTAAAGCGCTTCCCGAGTACGGACATCATGATATTGAGCGAGCCACCGATTTCAACCTTGGTCAACTTCAAATTGCCGACATAAGGAAAGCTCTCGGAGCACGTCGCTTCAAGGGCCAGCTTGATGGTTTTGCGCCCACCGCAGCACGTGTTGGCGTTGTCCAAAAAGGTCTTGCAGCCGATGGCCGGAACGCAGCCCTCAATGTGAAGGCTGATGGGTAGCTCGTCAAAGCTCACGGCCACGTCGACGTGCATGGACCCGTTAGTTCCGACATTCAGGGCGAGTGTGTCGATCTGAACCGTATTGAGGCCCGAAACCCAGCGCGCGGTGACGTCGTAGAAACTGGCCTTGACAGCAAATAAGTTGCCCATTTCCTGGCACGGTGCTGGTGCATTCTTGCAGTCGCCGAGAGTGGCAGGCAGCGCCGTGTCGGCCACGCTGACAAGAATAGGCTTGAGGGACGACACGACGGTAGCCAGCTCCTGGGGAAGTACAGGCGGGGTCGGCGCCGCAGCTGTCAAAGAGCAGCTCAAGAGACCAACGACGAGTGAAAGGAACCGCATCGAGACGATTGGAAAGTGAAGCTTAGGTATGACAGACGAACGCCAAGCAGAGTAACGTTATGGACGCGTGCGGTAATTAGGTGGTGACCCAAAAGCTGCCACAACTCGCGAAGACAACGGTATCATCGGAGCACGGCAGCAGGAAGCCGGTGGTAGCGTGGCTGGCACGACGTGGACTGAAGTAATCTTTGCTCCTGCTCCAGAACTGCCACGCAGCAACGTTAGGTGATTGAACTATTGAACTACGTACATGCTGCACCTGCAGTCCTCCGTTGATATTTTACACGCAAACATCTGGTTGCAACGAGACTTGAGCACTGTCCTTACCACTATTTCCCGTTGAGCGCTGTGAAGTAATGGCTCTGGATCCTCGAGAGCTGAACGTCCTGTCGTCCGACACCACTCAATCCAGTGTAGTTACTTTCTTGCAGTGGTTGATGGAGGCTAATGACGGAAATGTCCATTGCCTTGTATTCCAAACTGGAACCTTTTAAATTAGAAATTGACTCACCAAACTGCACATTAAGCGATTTTTTGTTCCTTCACCAAATCGTCAGTGAGTCCTAAAGGATGCTTTTGATCGCAATGCACTCACCACTTGATTCACCCAGGCACTGATATGGTGGGTTAGCCTGATTGTTAAACCATTTACCTGTCGTGCTGTAACTGTGCTTTCAAAGTCCATATTTGGCATACTTTGTTTGTTTCCACCCATGAGGCGCGCCAGCACGGGGCTTCCGGCACCGACTGGCCGCATCTGGCCGTCGCCGCAGGAAAAGAAGAGGTAGTACAAACGCTATGACTGGCGAAAACGAGGATGTGTAGCGGAGAATGCTCACCGTCAACCGCGCTGCCGCTCATTCGGTCAGGGCACCCCCGAGTGCTCACAAATGATGCCGCAATGCTCTCCATCTTCAAGTCGGACTGCGTTATGTTGCAAGCAAAAATGGACAAGCTCCAATACTTCTCATGCGACCAGTGAGCTGAGCTTGCCCTTGCATTGATGGTCGAGTTTAATACCACGCCTAGGCCGTCTATCGACGCCGAATTCAAAAGCGTCCTGCAGCAGGCAAGGCAGCAATGGAGGAACTTGACCAACTTCTATCTTTCTAGTCAACAGATGTCGGTGCGCTCTTGGCGCGCGAAAAATACGCCACCGCTGAAGACGCCCTCCGAGTATCCACGTTAAAAGTAGTGCGGCGTGGTTTCGTGTTGCGACTGTCGCTTAGATGGGCCTCCATGAACTGCTTGACCGCAAAATGCAAGCCTTGGAGAAAGCTGTACTTGAGGTACTGGCAAGTGCTAGTTTCTTGGCTAAAATCGACGTAGAAGACCCAGCAGACACCCGAACCGGAAGTTCACTCGACGCTCTCTCGGCTTCCTACTTTTCTCGCTCTCGTGGATCGGTGCGATGTATTCAAAGCTAATTATCACATCTCGTTGACCTTAGCACGCTTGCACTCCATCGGTCCTTGCTGGCGGGGCATAAAACTGTGCGACGGCCGGAGGCGTGCGACAACCAACTGAAGGGTCCGCCAGTGGCTGGCCCAGACACAGCCAAGCTTGAGGCGGACCTTGCCGCGCTATCCAAGCAGCTCGAGTTGGCGCAAGGCCAAATCAAAAGTGGGCAGGCGTCCCACGGGCGCCAGGAGGTTTTGCTGCGAAATGAGATTGGAGTTCTCGAGCTACGGTGCCAGCAGCAAAAAGAAATGCTTGTGCAGCTCACAGAGACCGTTGAGCTTCACAGCAGCCAGTCAGAGCTTCTTCGAAAGGAGTGTCATGCGCGATCCATAACCATTGATCAACTTTCCAAAGAAGTGAGCAATTTGGCCTTGCAACGGTCGACTGATACCGCATAGGTGGTGGCTCGCGACGCAGCTATCCAGGAGATGCGTGACGACTGGGACGCTAGAAAAGCAGCCCACGCCACAGACTTGGCAAATGCGCGGACCGACATGGACCATCTTCATCGCGAGGCACAACAGCTGCGAGCACACGCAAACCAGCTCATGGCTACGAATTTTGACTATAAGAAGTTTGTTCAAGCCGTCACGGAAGAAGACGATGCCATTCGACTCCAACTGGATGCTATGTACTGGCCCAAGACCCGACAATTGGATTGCCTCAATGACATGTCCTAGGCTGGAAACTGACCTCCGCACACTGCAATACTCCAACATGGGCGTCGCTTGTTTGAAGCTCGGCGCAAGCTTGGAGAAATTTCTCACTGCTGTGCAGCTCAAGTGCTGACTGTGCAGAACGACGCAGGGTTTCATGCCACGACATTAGGACAAGCCAGCAGGATGCAACGCCACCATCCGATATCGCACGCTTCGAGGCGGAAGGTCAACGAAATCGCGCGCAAATCATTGCTTTGCGCAACGAAGTTGATGAGCTGCAGATAGGGTTTCGTACGATGGAGAGGTGCGTCCACCGAAGCGCATTGCGCATGCATGTGATGTGTATGTGCGTAGACTTTCTGCGGACCGACTCGAGATGGTGGAACAGCTACGAGTGGAGCTGGAAGAAACGATTGCACGCGATGCCCAGCGCCAGGAAGCTCATAACCATGTTGAGGCAAGTTTGCATCAGCAAATTCAATGCCACATCGAGTCCATCGAGCAACTCCAAGCTGAAAAGCGCCAGCTTCAGCAAGGAGCAGGCCACGACGTACGTTTTATCTTGTTTTGCCGAGGTCAGCTGCGGATAGAAGGATACATACGAGGATGTGTTAAGGGAAGAATTTCAAGTGATGCGCAAGGCCTTCGAGCTCAAGGCTCGGCAAGCCCAGGACCGCGTCGAAGTGCAAGAGAAGGCTCACTTTCGGCAGATCCAAGACCTCCTTCGCAAACACAAGGTGCGTGTAATGCCGGCTTTCTATTGCAGAGCGAATGCCATTGGCAGGAAGAACGGGCGTTGGAAGAGATCAAGACCAAGAAAATCGTGCATGAGCTTGAGCTGCTCAAAGAGCAACACCACCAGCATACTCGAACACCTGGTGCCAGCTAACGCCCCAACCACGCATAGCTGAATCACAGATGTGACCATGCGACACACTGCAACGAATACGTGCTCAGCCTCTTCTGGGCAATAGAAGTTAACATTGCATACTCCACAGGTTGTCGTTTTATGCTTACATCGTACTCTATATAAAGTTAACGGTGCTACCAGCTGACGAAGCCGACGGCGTTGTGCAGGACTGCGCCGATTCTGATCGTTTCCACGAACCCCGTGGACGCAACGTCCGAGGCTTGTGGGACTTCTGTGCCCCTTCGGCCTCGACGAATCACGAGTTGCGTTGATGCCGGTGCAATCGCACACGTCGCCAGCATCAGGTCCAGTCCGGGTGTCAGGGTGGGACCTCCAAAATGTAATTTTTGAGCACCGAAGTGATCATCGACCTCGGTGTCCTGCCGTTCCTGGTTATGGGCCGTACGATAGCCTGTCACTTCAATGGTCTAAGGAAGATGTAGATGCTGGTCGATACTAGACGCCGCCTTTGCATCGACAACTGCAAACGATAGACCAAGTGGGGTCCCATATTTATATATTATTGTGGGGGTCTGCAACTTTGCACAAATCATCTTCGGATGGATGATGGATGTCGGACTGGATCTCCAGTGTGTTGCTGCCTGCAGATTGGCACTTCACAATACGCTGACAACGACGCATGCGGCTGGGAATGCGGCTGGCTGTGCTCGTTGCGTGGGCTATGCCTGTGGCAGCCACTCCCGTGGCTTTTATGACACTGCACGCCGACAGTTCCCAAGGATCCATGTGCTCGACGCAGTGGGCGGTGGCTGCCTCCACCCACCTTGACACCATTGCGCCGTGCATCGTCGAGGTTGCCGGTGCGCAAGCGGTGCACAATACATACTTTGCCGTCCACAACCCTCCGTTCTTCCGACCGCATTCAACTTTGTACTATCGGAATGGGACGTGCTCACTTCTTGATGCCGACGCGCCTCCATTGCCTCACAACTTGGCAATGAGCACATCGCGCTTCAAGCATGAGCCAACCGGAGCCACGTATTGCATTGTGGGCTACGACAGCGAAGCGTCCCATGATCCTGCCGCGCAACTTGCAGCGACCATTGACATCCATTGTGACCGGTCCCAGGACACTCTAGGTGTCTTTATTGGAAGTGAAGACACTCACGAAAATGTCAGCTCTGCAGTCACTACGCTCACGTCGTGGGTCGCACTACAACGAGCTGACGTCGCAACAAACCTTTGCGTCGCGCAGCATCTGCGCTCGAACGGGGCGTGCTTTGCAAGGGCTGGCGCAGTACTACTCTTCCAGTCTCCGCATGCGCCAGCCCGCGCTCCGGTGCCTCATGGTAGTTGCAAGGGTGTTGCAACTGCATATGTGCCTGATTCATTGCATCGCCGCTTGCAAGAGGCCTCAAACGCCACAGAGGTGACTAATAATTCGACAACGGCGCCGGAGCAGATCACGCCAAGAACTTCGGAGGATGAAGCACCAACTACACCCCCCCCGACGACCATGGAATTGCTCCTCGCGATTGAAGAGACTCGATCATTCGGCGTCATGCCGTATGTCGTGTTTCCAACCATTGTCGTGGGTATTTTCATTGTGGCCATGCACGTGTATCGCAAGAGCCGGACAGTAACCCAAGCCCCCGACGAGTACAAGACACCGTCACCAGTCGTACTACATTCACCGACAGTGCGTACTACCAAAGCGGAGTTGTGCTATTCGCACATAACTAAACATTAATATAACTTTATTTCAACTATCTAACGACAGAGCTATGGTGCTACGCAGTTGCATCATAGAACCTAAACTACTAATTATTTACCTCAAATAGAGGTAACTTTGTATGCTGATATCTCTGGTCACAGAAGCATTTTGACATGGTTGACTCATTTTCGTATGGTTGGTTATCTTGGCTTGGGCTTCGTATGATACGTTTGTGGTAACCTGTGCCAAGTCGACGAGGGCGCAATCGAAATTATACGACAAGCATTTAAATTCGAGTCCTTTACCCCTTTTAGCTGGATTCCACTATGGCTGATAACCCTACACCTACAATTTTAGTCACGACAACTTGCCAATACAGAGGAATCACTTTGGGAAAATGACAAAACTGGGTGGTATTTCACTTTTGCCGACAAAGCTGGATCCCAAAAGACAAACCTGGGTGGTCCCCCTACTTTTTGTGCAAAACA
>JNBR01000370.1:0-35886 GCA_002081595.1 Achlya hypogyna
ACAGCGTCTCTTCTTCGCGGGTCAAAGGACGTGGGGCCATGCCGCTCGAGTCTATCCGAGGAAAATCGAAAATGATCCGTTGCCACCGTGAAGATCGAGTGGGCACCTCTAGAAAGACATGCGACCTGTATCTAATTATACAGGCAGTTGCGAAACAGCAAATTGCCATTTTGCCATCCACGTGATCTGCATGGCGTCGACGTGGTCATTCTTGCTGAGAATGATGTGGGCGGGCACGTTAGAATGGTGTGGGGACGCGCTAGAGGGATGCGGAAGTGTATCGCACGCACAAGGGTGGAGAGCGAAAGCTGAGTTGGTGTGGAAGATCCTTCGTTGTCGAATCTCGCATCATAAAGCCACTTTGTTGGAGACAATGTCTGATTCTGCCAGTCGCGAACCTTCCCGACTCTCGAGAGCGAGATACGTTGCGCAACTCGACGCTGCATTCACGTGTTTTGATGATCTGCCTGCACTTGGTCATTCACGGGCTCCGTGTAAGAATTTCAAGTTACAACAAGCGGGGTACATGAGTACGGTGTGACAGCAGCTGTCTGCAGCTTATACAGCATACCTCGCCTCCTTGCGGCTTCTAATATCAGTTAATGCACAGCGATCGCGACTCAATTGCATGCAGTGGCTTTGGTAGAGTCACAGGATCTATACATCAAACCCTGTGCGACGGATAAATCACTCATAACACAGCAAGGAGGCTGTTCGGAACCACAGTGCTCAACTCCATTGCGATGCAACTGCACCTCGCCACGACGGTGGTCTTCACATGCCTGCGGGCAGAGACACCGCTGCTGCAGACGCACCTGCATATCTGTCGTCTGCGTCGTGGCGGTACAGTGAGCCAAACTTGTCGGCGGGGGTAGCTCCGAGTGGTGTGGTGAGTTGATTCCCTTTGGTCATCGCTCGACAAAGGCCAGGTGCTCAATTGGGTGGGCGAGGAGCTTGGCTTGGCATGGGCCGTTGAACACAACAGCCCATGCGCTAACGGTTGTCCCTCGCATGACTCGCATAGCTGTAGAAGCTGAGGTGACCGACACTGGCAGTACAGTGTACAAGCCAAGCCCGGAGGCGACTGAATAAGAGATTAAACCTGTCAATAGCCTGCTCTCTAGTGTATGGCGTGTCTGACGATGACGGGCCCTTCTGTCAATGACGTGCTCTCCTGGCAATGTCTTTGATGGCCTCTCATCGATGACGAGCGCTCCAGTCAATGACGCGTCCTCCTACCAATGCTACCTGCTTCATTCAATACTTGTGTCCACTGCTGATGCCCTTTGCGTTTAGTCAAGAGGAATCGTCAGGCTCAAGCGACGTTGCAAGACACAACAAACGCATTTCAAAATACGATCGCTCACCATCGCCAGCCTGGAAACAATAACACAACTACATGAGACCGAAGGTTGCCTCAACCTCGCGAAACGTTGCCCACTGTGCCAACCCGGACCCACGCAGCAGTGCGTGCCTGAAAAAGGTCACGACCTCACCAACACCTCGCCATGGTCGAATCAGTTGGGAACTTGTCGATCATTTCACCACTCGCATTTCAACTTACTGACGGGCTCCATAATGCTCGCTTGGCGCAATTTCGTGGGCATTGGGAGATTGTATTCGACATTCGGCACCGAAGGCTGGACGTTTGATTAATTTGAGTTGGCATCAGGCACGATAATGTTGAGTTTTGGCCAAGCATTTCAGAGAAATGCCCAAGTTAACGTGTAGCGTAGTCCTGTACCGCTAGTCATCCTCGTCGAAATCATGACGTTGCAGGCTATTCGCTCAGCTGCGTGAGATTGCGCAGCTAGCCACGCCGTCAGTCAGGGTCGCCTCACTTCTGCGGTATCCAGGAAATCACTTCGTGTGTTGGGATTAAGGTTAAACATTTAAGCCGTGAATACTGACTGATATCGTAAAATGCACAAAATGCAACATAATCTTGGAGCACCTTACACCGCCCGCGTCGAATGCTTTCTTGCGCGGTGGTCGAGGCGCTGCTGAAACACATTCAAAGCCGCGTCGGCCTAGTTGCATTTAGCACCAGTCTTCGCAAGCCACACGACCTGCTCCGCGAGTGTTTTGACGTGTTGCTTGATGTCACCGATCTCGTCCCGAACGGACGTTGGTGTGGCCGCTGCCAACCCTTTCGCGACGCCTTGGGGGAACCACGACACACCGTGCCTTGCGAGCTGGGCCTTGACAAAAGCTTCGGGGCCCGTGCACTTGGTAGCATCGAGCGATTCAAGGTGCACCATGAAGAAGAGATAATGCCACCTAAACAGAGGTCAATCCCTGATCTGTTTCCTAATCGGTGGACATGTTGTGCTCGTGTGTAATGTGCTGTTCAAATCCATCGGTAATCCCAGCCGCAAGGTATTGCTTATCAAACGTGGCGCGCGTGCGACCGCAGATGAAGCACTGATTGCGCTTGACATCGATCATCTCGGCGGCGTCCGTGCGCAGCCCGCCAAACGTGTCGATCGTGATACCAAAGACCATGTTGAGCATCACGATCCGAACGGCGAAGAAGGAAACGTCGAACACGAGACGAATCCAGTACTCCGTGCGCTTGTAAAAGTTGGGTGGGTGTTGAATCGACGTTGAGAGGTAGTTGCCCAAACCACCGCCAGTGGTTAGGCCGCGATGCAGTACAGTAACGAAGCAATCGAGTAGTGTATGACAGAATGGGGTCGCGCTGCTGGCGTCCGTCATGTCACTTGGATCGAAAAAGAAGAGCGCCATTGTGTAGTAGTAGAAGAGGACGATACACAGCAGCGCCGTTAGCCCAAGGAGGCGTGCAGGCTTGATGACTGCGAGCACCACGTTTTGCAACGTTGTACTCATGATCACGAGGTCGAGCAGGTGGTAAAAGTAGAAGATCGGATGGTAATAAGTCGCTGCGAGCGCAGTGCCGAGGTATACGACGTAAAAAGCTGCGAGCTTTTCGAAGAGAACGTCGTAGGTAAATGTGTACACGAGCCCCAGCACCGATGAACTTGTGTCCAAATACTGTCGAGTGTTGCGAACGATTGGCAAGAAGAGCACTGTATCTACGTACGGACAACATCAGGGTCGTTGCGGCGATCATCAACGTACAAAGCGTCCACGACGGAAACGTTGGGAAGGCGTGGACAAGTGTCAGTTGTAGCAAGTAGATCAGCGCGATGAACTTGAAAAATGGTATGTACACTTTGATTAGATGGACCACTGCACGCGTCCAGCGTTGCACGCGCTGTTCTGCCTGCAACTTCAGCACGTCCAAGGGTAAAAGGTCGAGCGCTTCCATCGCTGCCTTCCGTTCCTTGTATTCCGTCAATGAATGCTGTATCATGGCATTGAGTCGGCGTCGGAACGCCAGCGGAATACTAATGACCAGCATGAAGATGACGACAGCAGTGGAGAGAAAGATCTGCAGCAATCCAAAGAGATGCATAAACCACTGGAGCTTGTCAGGGATGTAGTTGACGCCAGATGATTGCTCTGGGTGCTGGATCGCCACGAGCTAGTCACGATGACAAATCAGTGCATCGATCGACAAAGAGCTCCATCACGCACCATGATAAGGTTCATAAAAAGCGCAAGGAGAAAGCTCGCGTGCTTGAAGTGCGGAATGTACGGTCGGAGGGCATTGTAAAGTGCAAACTGGCTCAGTGCCTCGACGTGCGCCATTTCTTCGTTCATGCCACCGACCGCACGGACAAATTGAACAAGCCGCTGGCTTGATTTGTAGTTGAGCGATGCGAGGAGTGCTGACTTTTTGGCACCCACAAACTCAAGCATCCGACAGTGTGATGGTAGTGGAAAGTACACTGTGTCGAGCCGAGGCTTGTCTGAGCCCCAGAGAATTTCGACCGAGCAGTGCATCGCGGAGAAGAACTTGTACACTTGGTCGTACAGTCTTGTCTCTTGGTACAGTTCAAACGCTTCTTCAAACAATCGCTGGTCCGTGAAATTGACGCGACGTGGCGCTGGTAGCTGCCTCTTGCTTGGGTGCAAAGCGGCATCGTGAAATACGCACTTGGCTAACGTGAGGAGATTCACGCCTTCCTCCAAGAACCGCTCGTCCCACGTCACATCTGCCAGGTGCCTTTTCTTCTCTGCTTGAAACTGCAGATAGATTGCCTAAAGATCGTTAGCGCTACACTGTGCTCTAGGCACGGACGATGAGTCGGCGCTTGATGGCGTCAAGACTGAGGACACTTTGCAGGGATTCTTCCACGCGACGGTCGGCGCGGCCTTCGAGGAGGCTCACCATGGCTTCAGCAGCGATGCTCTGTAGCTGTTTGACAGCTTCAGATGTCGGTAGCGGGGCATTGCCCGTTGCTAGCGTCGCTCGTAAAAGTTTCGTGAATACGTCCACCATAGCAGATCGTGCGAGGTAGTCTTGGTTTGCAGCACAGGGTCCCTGCATGGATTGGGCAAGGAAGTGATAGCAGTGAGTAGCAGTAGTGCATTCGGCAGCTGTAAGCGGTACGTCTTCCTTGACCAAGTAGCTAAGAAACGACGCTGCGGCACCCAGCAGATTGACGCTAGTTCCGAGCCCAAGCGTCGTTCGCTGGTCGAGTAGCGCACATTGTGTCGGTTGAAAATGGCCCATAATAAGCTCCTGTTCGTGGCCGGTGACTTAATCGCTCGTGGTTTGTCGATTTGCCATACCGTCAAAAACGGTAGCACCGAGTCCGCGGCAACGACGTCCATTGTTGTCGGAACGTTGAATCCAGTGGCCATGGTGGGCACAAGGCTAGCTCGCCGTCGCGGCGCGGGTGTGACGGCTTCGCTCTTGAACTTGGCTTTTCGACGCAACTCTTTGACGACATCTATGTTGCTGCGCAATATGCGCTCGATGGTCAAAAAGAATCTAGCAAACAATTGAAGCTTGCTGCAACACCCGCAATACGGACCGCTCATTGCCGTCTTTCAGGCTGCTATAGAAGAGCTCCTGGACAAACCCATTGCCACCGCGCAAAAGGGCACTGCCAAGCTCAATGGCTTTGGCTTTGACCGCCGGTGAAGTTGATCCCGCCAGTAGCTTAACGATCAACCCTGGGGCACCGCACCTACAGTGACGTGAGCTCAATCATAGAGGTAAATTGTACTTGGCAAGAAGGGTCTGTTCAGAGCGGTAAGTGTCAGCGGCTTCTTGAGCCTCGGCGACTTGAAGTTGCTTCCGTTCTTCTTCCGAAAGCCAGTACTGCGTCACAAGCTCGCGAAGTACTTCCAGCACAGGCAACGTCGAGGCTACGTGACCGTCATGACTCGTCCCAACAACCGCCGCACCAGCTGCTGGTCGCTCCGAGAGAAAGCGAATGACTTTCGAGTAGAAGGCAAAGCGCGTGGTTGCGGGCTGCATGGTCTCGACGTTTGTCCAGAGCTGAACAAGGCGCTTCGCCTCTTGAGTGATGACTTCCGCCACTTCGTCACAATGCTGGATGTCGCGCTGGAACTGCTCGAATGACGTGTCCTTCGGGTCAAACTCTAGTTGGGATGTCGTTGACTGTGACGGCCGGGGAGGGGGCATGGCCTCCACATTGTCAAGGTGCAGTGCCCGGGTGCATGCGCGAACAACCTGAATGGCAGTGTTCATTTCTTTTGCTGCAATGACAGCAAGCACCTTAGCATGATGGGAAGAGAGGGTTACGGTAGTGCCGAGCTGAACAACGGCCAGCCGCAGCTCGTCCATTGTGTGCAGCATTTCCGCGTCCGAGTCGGGAACAATGCCATGCTGTGTGAAAAATGCTGTGATGAAGACGAGAACGCCATCGAAGACGTAGGTGCTGAGCAGCTGAGCAAACGCTGCGTCGGAGCTGACAGAGGCCCGGCGGACGCCATTTCCAAACTCGCGGACGACGGATGCACACTGAAGCAACACTTGGCGGAGCGCCGTTGCCGTCGGCCCGAACTGTAGTTCAACGTCGGTGTAGAGATAAACTTCGGTGAAAAAGCGGAGGACGGCATACTTAAGACCGAGAGGCAGCTTGGCATCGAGCAGCGCTGTGAGGCACCAGTTGATAGGGAAGCGCTGTTGGCACCGGAGCTCGGTGGCGCGGTTCTTGCCCGCGGCTAGCGCAGCTAGAAGCACTAGAATCTACAAACAGCAGTCCATCCAGGGCACAATTACGACACGGCGCACCTTTTGAAAGTACTCTAGTGCCGCTGGGGTCTCTGGAAGCCTCCGTAATGCCATATATCCTGGTGTGCCAATGAGTAGGTCCGCGTTGACATCCATGTCGCCGGTAACACCAAGCGCGTAGTCCGGCATGATGTTTTGAAACTGCGGGTGCACCAGCACATCAAAGACGAGTATCTGGTGCTTCTTGATCGGCGCGTCCTGCGGTGCCGTGAACGTGACAAGAAAGTCGGCAAGAATTCCAATGGTCACAACGGCAGCATCATCCAACACGGCCGCTAGATGATCCAAGCGCCGCGCCAAAAACCACAGTGCCTCCTGCGGCAGTTGGCTCGCAAGGGTGTTGTTGTTGGCAAAGATTGCAATGACGACATCGACGAGTCCATCGACGGCATCTAGCGATTCTCAAATCACTGAATCGGGGTGTGAAGTACCGATCTTGGGCCAGAGCACGGCAACGTGCTGGAAGAGTTGGTATTGCCCGAACGGGTTCATCGTCGCAAGTAGCACTAGAAGCTTGCAGCATTCTTCTTGAACGGGTACCACGACTGTGGCATCAGCAGCGCTGGCGAGTGGCAAAACCAGTAACGCAAACAGAAGCTCGTGGACGTTCATGCGCAGAAGCATGCCTTGAATGGCGCTATGGGGCTGGAGTTCCAGCGGCATCTGCCTCTCGTTGCGTAGACCCCAGAAGGACGATCGGCGGGTACTTTGATGACGCCGTGCGACCCGTGTTGAGTCGCAGGTTAGGCGCTGCAGTCGTTCTAGAGTGCCCACAATAGCTTCACTCACTCCGGCCACGCCTCTTGTGGGATTCACAGTGCCACAAAGGTCTGGCTGAGGGAAGATGTGAACGTAATGCTGCAGAGTCGGCAGTAGCTCTGTCACCTCCGTGTACGCGGCGCTCGGGTCGGGTCCCACAACGGCTGGCCGAAGGAGTATACTGTGCGAAAGTGCGTCAAAGACAGAAGCTTTGCGGCTGTTGGCCTGAAGCTGCAGCGCTAGTGCTGCTTCGGTGAGATCGGCGTCCTCATGCATCATGAGGTCCATGCAAACAACATCGAGAGCGCCATGCGACACCGCAACGAGATCAATTTGCCGAGCTCTGTCTAGTACACGAGCCATTTGCTTGCAGAGGCGGTGGCGCCATTGCTCAACAGACAAATGTAGGGGCTTGCGAGCGTCGGCATACCGCCGCTTGAAGAAAGTGAGGAGCAGTGTTACCTCGGCGTGTTGCCAGAGCCGACTCATGTCCACGAGGATACCGCAGATTTGCTTCTTGACCGCGGCCGTGGCATTATTCCGCGGGCTACGTGCGAGCTGCATTGCGCTATCTTGTCCATTGCGGTTTTCCAAAAGGTGCAATAAGAGCTCGGCAACGACCTTCTGAGCCGCGTGGTCGGCGTAGAAACCGAAGAGAATCAGGTCGTGCATAACCTCAAGCATTGCCGAGGCGAATGTCTGTCCAGAAAGCGTCGCTTCGGTGACTGAAACCTTGGCCACACCACTTAGAGCCGCATGAAGCAATGCCTGCAACACAGCAAACTTGATCGCGTATGGGTACTGGCGAAATGTGTCCGACTGGTAGAGTGTCATGGCTGGGTGGCTGGGGGGCAGCGTGAACGTAGGCAGTGGCTAACACCTACGTTAGACCACCAACCGACATTCGGGTAGTACATGCGAAGACGGCGCTGTGGCCGGGATATCCGCCCACACGTGTACGCGCTTCATTTGTGGAAGCGGTTCGTGGGGAAAGACACGCACGTAGCAATGGTGAAGAATCGTCGTGAAGGCCGTGCGAAGGACGTAAGGAAGCTTGTCGTTTCCGATGGCTGAAAGTAGAAGCTCGTAGCTGAACTGCCGACGAAGTACCTGTTCACAAGTTTGACGCACAAGGATAGGAAATGAGCTTTACCTTGACGGCCGTTAAGTTCCCACCACGTAGCACCTCGACAAACAGCAGTAGTTGCAAGCGGTAGTAGTTGACAAGGTCCGACAAACGGTCATACTGCATCTTTGCTTTCTTGTCAGTCTTCATGCGCACTTGCTCCTCCTTCCACGTTCGTCCGGGAAAGTGGATGCTAAAGAGTGCTTCTGGATCCAATACCCAGGCAGCGGCATCAAGCGAAACCCATTCGTTGCCAGGTACAAGCTGGCGGGTGGACTCCGAAGCTACACGGCTCAACTGAGTACTGCTTTGTGGGACGCAGCGTACAGAGTCGACGGGCGCTGGTTGTCGTAGCTAGTACAAGAGGTTAAGAGGACCATCCATCAGAACTTACGTACTGTCGGCTGCAATGCCATCGATAACATTTGACGACGAATGCTGCATCGCGAGCGAGTCGCGTGGTGATTCCTGAGCCGTGTCCACCATAACATCACTTGCTGTCGACTCGATTGAATAGCGCTGAAGCATAGATGCCAATTGCACTCGAGCTTCACCTTTGGTTACATGTGATACTACAGTTAATACTCTTCAGAAGCACCTTCAACGGGGTCGACGTCAGATGCGTCGTCCGGAATCGAGTCCAGTCTTTCGAGGTGCGAGCACGATCCTCCCAGCGTATCGTCACTTGCATGCGACTCCATTGATGAACGGTGGCTTAGCGACGCCAAGAGCAGCCGGCCCAAAGATAAGGCTGCTCGCGGTGGTTTGGGCGTCGTCGATGATGTGACTTCGGGTGCAGCGCTC
Source organism: Achlya hypogyna (assembly GCA_002081595.1). Classification (NCBI taxonomy): domain Eukaryota; phylum Oomycota; class Saprolegniomycetes; order Saprolegniales; family Achlyaceae; genus Achlya; species Achlya hypogyna. The sequence continues at coordinate 8,826 of JNBR01000370.1, forward strand.
ACCAATTCCCTTGTCTTCTCATGGGCTGTCCCAGGGAACGCCGATGAGGGCAGCTGCGCCTGGTACGCAGCGAGGTCGGGCGGCAGAGGTACAGCAGGCACCACAGGCAGCGATAGATCTTCCGGTGTAAAGAATAGGCTGTCGTCGCCCGCTTGCCAGCATGAACGCCCCTTCCAGCTGATGACAATGTTCTTCAACCCGGAATGGAGCATGTCGGCTCCAAGAGGTGTCGGGTGTGGCCGTAGCTTTACAAGGCTGGGCGGTAGTTTCATTGCCATAGCTTTGCTACGAGTACATCCAATAAGCCCTTTCATTCGTGGTCGGATGCAGTCGTACACCACTTTTGGCACTACACGACGGGAGCTGGAGCACTCGGTCGTCTCAATAAGCAAGCGGTGCCGCGTTGTGTCTCCAGCTGAAGTATCGCTAAAGAGTGCATGAAGAACGAGCTACAAAGCACTTGAGTTGGTGCCGGTGTGGACCAGCTCACGTTTTGATTCTGCACGAGGCTACGACCGTTGCATGAGCAAATTGTCGCCAGGAATCGGAAGATCCCAGCGGCTTTGACGCCCTTGGCTTCGAGTCGACGACAGGCCGTGGCAACGACGTTGCCATCGACAATCGCCAGGAGGCGAGGGTTGTTCAAGAACAGTAGTTCAAACAAAGTCTTGGAACCGGTCTCGCTGCCAATGTATTCGAGGGTTTCGCGAACGTACGTCACAGACGAGGACGCACTGTCGTAGTAGTACCGCGCAGCAGAACGAGCTGCTACGTATTGCTTGTTGAGAAGATTGTCGCGCACGGCAGCCATAATAACACGGTTCACTAGCCTGTGCAGCCGGTGGCGAACCTTATCGCCGGCAAAACGTGTGAGATCGATGCCAGCATGCGTCACTCGGAGCATTTCGTACAAGACATCAAGGAGCTTAACTTCTCGAGCTTGGTGCTTTCGGTGGGGACTGCCCTCTGTAAGGAATGCCAGCACGGCACGGAGGGCAGCCATGGTGTCAGTGACAAGGGTTCGCGATAAAGGGCTTCTGCGCGATTTGACCGTCTCGACAATGTCTTTGTATGCTCGTAGATAGTACGAGACGCTAACGAGGAATCGGACTTCATATACCTCCGTCGACGTCGCTTCGATAAAGCGAAATCCATCCTATGAATACCCCATCAATCACTAGTCCGCTGGGGCTCGATCTACCTGGTGCGTATGCACAGTTGATCCTGCAACGAGCCAGCTGCATTGAATCTTATCGTCCGTCGGTGTTTTGGGCTTGACTTGATCAAGTTGGTGGAGGCGATATGACGGAGCTGCAGTTGTCTAGTTCAAAATCCAGTCCCGATCACATCACTCCACATGCCTCGAGAAACGCATAGGTATCCACATCGCGGCTTTGTCGTGTGAACGGCTCAAGGCGAAGGTATGAGGTGTCGTTTGGTGGCCCCCCAATGACCGCGCCCGAGTTGTCGATGCTTAAATAGCGCCCTGGTAGCTTGTGAATCAATGCAGCGAGCACCAAAGGGTGCACCTGACACAAGGTGGCGCAGACACACTGTATCCATGGCAGGCACGAGAGGGCCACCTTTGGTCGCCTCGGGTCGTTCAATGACGAAGAGTGCCTTGATCGAGTGGGCATCGGCTGTGGCTGTATCGGGGCTAAAAGGGCGCAAATATGGTGACTTGGTGGCGTGGCAGTTGGCTGATAGCATTAGCATGGATTGCGCCTCCAGGTGGTGCAAACGGTAGACTGCGCCAGCCTACGAAGTAGTTCGAGTTACATCCTGCACTATGGGATGTAGCCGTACGCGCCATTCCCCCGCTTGAGTCGGTGCCCGTGGAGCATAAAGCATCAAGTTCAATATCGTCGCTCGATCGTACAGATTGATTTCCTGCCGGAGCAGGCTATCCGTCGCGTACACCAAAGTGCTCATATGCACGAGCTGCGATGTCACTTTGGCCCGCGCCAAACAGACCTACCGTTTGAAGTAAGCAAACACAAATGTCTTTTAGGCGCCCCCATGCACTCACCGAGTCTGGGAATGCAACAACTTGCCCCATAGTCTTCGCTTTGAAGCGCGGAAGGAAGGTAAAGTGGCTTTTGGTGGAGCCGGCAGCCACAACCATCGTCATACAGGTTTTGTCCATTTGTGCGACAGTCTTGGGTGCCGCTGAAAGGAATTTACCGGATTGTACGTGCTGCAGCTGCACTGGCTGGCCGTAGACGACAGCCCGTCCGTTCGCCGCCACTCGCTGCAATGTCGAGGCGTTTGCCGCCTCTTCGATAGATGCTTGTTGCTGCAGCGCGGCGAGCTTCTCATCGCCAACTTCGGGTACGTTGTGAGCTTTTATAAGCGCTTTCTTTGCTCCGTACGCGAGCTTCGGCACGACACGAAAGAGGCACCCGTCCAGGACGGAGGTACTCGCTGTGTTCGTGATGCAACCAAGGCGGTTGTCAACGAAGCCATCCGCGTGTATGAAACCATGGTCATGGACCGAGAGGAACACGACATCACCTTCATGTAGAGCACCGGCAGTCCGCTGTCCCACCACCATTGTTGGCGCGTGAATCCGATCTTTGGAACGAATGTCGAGCTAGGAGCCAAACCTTGCGAAGAATATATATTGTGTATAGTAATATGTAGAATCAGAGCTTACTATAAGAATTGAACTTTGAAAATAGATACATCTTATAATCTGAACCCGACAGAAGGACTGGGAAGGGTTGGGCGAAACGGCATTGGTAACTGGTCGGGTGAAAAGGCGCGCCAGTTGTGCAACTATCGATTGCAGCGCATGGAGCGACCGCATCGCAAGCGCGAAGGAAATACTCTCTATGAGGGAGACATCGTGTACTTGAACTTTCAAGGCGATGGCTACGTCCACTCGGACGGCTTCGTGGACGTGCGGGTCGGAAGCCTTGGGGAGACAACAGCGACAGCGGCTACGTTCGCGGGATGCCTCTTCCGCGTCGTGCCGAAGCTCACGTACGAGGCCCACAAGGCCCTACGAAAGGTTCAGGAGCAAGACGGCCCGGACATCGCCGAGAAAGTTGAAACATTTGCTCAGCAGGTGGCAGCCGAAGTGGAAGCCAACAACGCGCTGCTTCAGCACATTGAAGCAAGTGGTAGTGCTGTCATGTACGGCCAGCCCGTGCAACTGCAGCATGTTGCGTCGGGAAAATTTCTCACATCGAAGGCCAAGACACTTGCTGATGTCGACAAGACGAGCATGAAGGTGGTGCTTGAGACCACGGGGTCGACAAAGGCCCAGTTCACCTTCATCCCACGGTACAAGACGCGCGCATTGGGAAGTGCCGTAATGTATCGCGACTCGGTACTGCTGGGCATGTGTCGTGCAGACTGATATCTTTATGCAGGTGTGTCTGGCACGAGCCAAATACACAAGCCATTACCTGCACTTAAGTCCAGGAGCATACCCCCGGGATGCACTCGGGCGAAGTGAGGTTAACATCAGCTACAAGGAATCGGTTCTACGGGTTTTGAAGTACTCTGAGAATGTATTTCCACCCCACCGATGTCTGCAGGTACACAGCTTGCAGCATATCGATAGATCGCGCTCTGCCTAGGCAGGAAAGATTTACCGTCTGTTCCACCTTGAGTGCCAAGCATACATTACAATGTCCACCAATCCCCACATGGCCAAGCCGCCGTACCTGCGCCAGATCCTTCCCGACTCGAACTACATGGCGCCGGGCAACCTCAGCCTGAAATCTCTCTTTGTGTTGGAGCGGGTCGACGCAAAGGTCGGAGGTCCTGTACAATCCTTTGCCGAGACGTACCGTTTTCGCCACCTTGCCACTGGTATGCGAACCGCGTCATACGAACGAGAACTAAGCGCCAATTTAGGTCGGTACTTGGCACTTCAAGCTAACCACGAGCACAACGACGAACGCATCGACGTAGTTGGTGCCGAAGCCAATTCGGACGTAGCAATGTCACACTTTCTTCTGCGGCCAATGGCGGGCGAGAACGATAGCGCCAACAACGTCCACCAAGCGTATTGCATCGAGGTCAGTTTTGATACGATATCTCGCTTGAGAGGAGCCTTTAGACACCAGAGGGATCCCTACGGCTCCATAACCCGAACCGCGCAAAGCCCAACCATGCCCTAAAGCAGAAGGCTAGCTACTACTTGGCGGCGTCGACACGGCTTTGCGACGAAGTACAAACATCAGTGACGGCGATAGTCAATGGCGCGTGTAGGATTGTTTTAAGCTTGTCGAGGCTTCCGCCACTGAGACGTACGAAGCGAGCTATCTATCGAGCGCCGTGAGCCACTTGGCGCAGTATCGCACCGCCATCAGCACAGCTTTGCAGCGGCGACAAGCGATAACGCATGAGTACCTCATGCTTCCGCTTACGGCACTGCGCGGGCTTCTTTTGTTTCTTGTGAGCGACAACGACGACGCCCCGATATTGCACCGGCAAGAGCAAGGTCGTGAATGCAAGCTGCTTGATACCCTCTACGAGTTGCTTCGATGTGCAAAAGAGAATGACATTGCAAGCCATGAACTGGCAGTCGACCCAGCTCTCAGAGTGGTGCACCGCGTCCACCGTTTCGTAAACCAAGTACTTGTTGCCGCCGTCACAAACAACTTGTGCAACAAGACATACGTGGCCAAACGATCGGACGCAGCGTTCTACGCGCGTGACGAGCCCAGGCCAACGTACATGGAAGAGACCCGCGGCTATTTCGGGTCGGAGACGGGATCTAAAAGCGTCTATCGCAGTCTGTTCCTCAACAACCCAGCACTCCTCGAGCATGCTGTCGACTTGGACCTTGTCCAAACAAGCTGTCGCAACATTGAGGCAAAAGGGGTCAAGGCGCACGGCATTTTGCACTTCCTCTCGACCATTTGCGCCTGCGACGGCCGCAATCTCCCCCGCAACCAAGAGGTTTGTTTCGTGTTTCATGGCGCCTGTAAGCAATGCCGAACGGTAGTTGATCGTCCGCACGCTGTACGGTCTAACAACGCAGACGGATCTCCAGACTACCCGCTACAACGTGCTCATTGAAGCAAGCCCATGTCCGAACCCGGTGCGCATTGTTTCCCCCGCCGTGTACGCCTCCTTGACCCAATGAAAATATTTCTAAGCCACCTGTAGGAAGGACTTCGTCATGAGCGCTCCGAGCGGAGCGTCGCAGTTCGGTCACAACGGCCACCCACTCGGCTATGACATGCTGACCAAGGGCTATGTGAACATCGTGGTGAGTTGGAAAGCGGGAGAAAACTGGACTAGCGGCCTTTTCTACCCGCCGTCTGAGCTGGCGCTTGCACCCGTCGTTGACGCTGCCATGAGCAGTGACCTCGCAGAATATGATCAGCATATCGGCGCTGCCCATCGCGATTGGGTTCTGCTCGAGCACATTGCGTGGACGCTACAACCGGAAGAGATGTTCCCAGCGGTCTTTAACGGCAAGCTGTGGGCCGACGAGTGGCCTGAAATTGAGCGCGATCATGAACGCCTTGAAACCTTTGAACGGATTCGGTCACTTGCCAACTATTACCATCTCCAGCTTCAGCTTTTTGCTGAGCTCCTTCGCGGCGGCTGCGTGACATCAATTGAGGTGCGTCGTTGTCGATGATTGAGATCAACAAGCCACACTGGTAGATTCTATCTGCGCACTTCAGCTATCATATGCTCCTAAGTGGGGTGGCCAACCCATGCTTGCCGCACGTATTGCGCACATCGTTCAGTACAATGCTGCACCTCTGTTGGCTCTACCGCTTCCCGCATGAGCCCTTGCTTGTTCCGCGATACGTTTATAACTTTGATGACATTCCCCGGCTCGATTCGCAGTCAGCCATCGTATGCTGCTATCGATCGACCCAATTGATTTCAACGCTCTTGCCGTAGGTTCTGGCGCACTATGAACTCAAAGCTGGTCATCCAGCGCTGAGTTCTGATGACGAGTTCATTTCGTATCCTTTTGCCGACAAGTTTGCGTTCGTTCAAGGTGAGCAGTGTCTGTAGTGAGTTGTGATGTTGATGTGTCGGCTAGGCGTTGTACACGAGACAATGGTGCACATGAGCCAAAATAAGGCTGAGCTTAGTTCTGTTGATGCCAATGCTTTCCTCAGTTCGCTCCTCGTGATGGTCGACTGGCTCATTCGGTGTGGTTTTTACCCTGACATGGAAGCCTACCAGCGCTTGCTGTACCCGCTTGTGCGCCTTTTGGATGGTCGCAACACGCAGTTCACCCTGGCGTCTACCGCACTTCTTAATGTGCCCTCGACCAGCTCCCTTGACGCCACTGCCCGCTACCACCGTAATAAGCTCAGTGACAGCATGACCCGCTGCAAGATGCAGATCTGCAAAATCTTTCAAGCCATCAACATCATCTGGCGGAGCTACGAGGTGTACATGCTTCTGTCCCACTTCAAACACGTCGGGCTCCAAGAGATGACGGAGGTGAACGTGGACGACACGCCAGAAAAACAGCTCAAGCCCATGCAAGGCCTGGCCGACGACGCTGCTCGGTTGCTCACAGGGTCGAAAAAGAGCAACCGCTTTGTCCAGCTCTTCAACAAAAGCCCTCTCGACATGCGCTCCGCGGCGAAGCTTCCTCTCGCTACTATTTGCCTCGACCTCATCATGTACGACGACGACGCTTTGGTGCACGAGGCCCTCGTCCTTTTGCTGCAGCTGCACTCGCGTCAGGACATGGTGCTCAACTACCTCATGCAGTGTGTCCTCGTCCATCCAGTGCCGCCTTCGCGACACATTGCGCCCATGACTATTTCCAGCTGCTACGTGCTCAAAGAGATGGAGTACATCGCTCCGCTCTTGCGACACTACATTCAGTCATTTGAGTCCCCATCGCTTTGCGACCAACTCTGTGATGTCAACAAGGTCCCGTTGGGCTATGTTGGTGTCGCGCGGCTGCTTGTCGAAATATTGAAAAAGCTCCAAGAGTTCTGCGCCGACATAATGAGCGCTTCAGACGCACGTGAGCCAAACGCTGAGAAGCAAACCATCCTGCTGCAACTTCACGTCCATGAAGACGTCATGCAGCTGTTGCGAATGCCAGTGGCGCATCTCGAGAGCCGTTACCGCGCAGACATGGTCGCCGTGAAGCGCGAGTGCTGCATCTTTTTCCAGCGACTCATGGCCAAGAATCCGATGGGCCAGTGGGCCATGTTTCCGTACCTTCCAGAGCTCATTGCGCGCTTTGGTAAGCTGTCACTCCGTTGCGTTGCTCTTACGTGTTTGATAGAGGAACTCCAGAATATTGGTGACGTTCTCATCGCCATCTTTGTCGACAACCGAGAGTTGTGCTCCGGCATATCCGAAGAAGCCATCTGGACTACCATGAAGCTTTTAAACGAGCTCGTGGGACAGCTTCGAGCAGGCGACGACTCGGGCTTGAGCACCGTTTGTACGATCCTCAACTTTCTAACGCACTACATGATTCCCGACCATGTGCCAATGAAGGCCAACCAAGTGCATCTGTTCTCCGTGCTCACGCACGCTCAGTTTGAGCACACAATTCTTCCCTTTGCCCAAGGCATCGATCCTTCGATGGAGGTGTCCAGTATTGACATCATGACAACCGACGGCTACCTCGCTCTACAAAGCTACGTGCGCGACCAAGGGCATACATCGACGCTCTTCTACTTTGAAAAGGTACCCAGGGCAAACTCAGCGGCAAAGTCATCGACAACTTGTAGTTGCTTGCGCTCCTCAGCAGCATGTGTCGCGGGAAGACGTACAAAACCGAGGTTGAATGCCAGCAGCTCTATCCGCTCAACTTTGTGCTGACGCTCCTCTTGGACGCAGAGATGCCGCTGTCGCTCAAAGTTGTAGCGGGCAAGTTTCTTGCCGAAGTTTTTCTCGATACAGACTTGCAAGTCGACCCTCGCATCTGCGTCATGCCTGCTGTCTGGAACGTGCTGCTACACTGCTCGACGCAGATCGCGGCGTACAATGCATTTCTCTACAAGGGCCAGGGTGCACCATCGGAAGCCGCCCCCGGACCGACATTTGACGAGCTATCGCGCTATGTCTTCGAAGGCAACTTGTGCATCGTCACGGCCTTCTTCGGAAGTGTGTACGACGCAACAGCCGAGGACCTGGACGAAAAGACTGTGCACATCGTCCAGGCTCTCAAGTCTGACATTCGGTCCCTTAAGAAGCGCGGCAAACTCGACGACGCTCAGCGTGAGGTATAGCCGACACACTCAATGGCGGTTTGAAGCTGGTTTAGATCTGTGATCGTTGTGGCATTGCGCTCGGTCTTCCTGTGGTAAAGAAATCCAGTTTGCCCCCGTTGCAAGTTGCCCGTCCCGGCATCCGCCATGGAGCGTCCAACAGTAATGTCCGCCATCGCAATGCGATTGCCAAACGCCGCACAGCCGCATCGTTGAGAGAAGTGATGAGCAACGAATGCACCTTTGACCAGTTCAAATGGTCTCTTTTGGAGTCGACCGATATCAGCGCCAGCATTCAAGACGAGCTTCAAGAGCTTGTGACTGACCTCGAACGAATTGAGGCGCTCACCGACAAGGCGGCGCCAGGTGCTGGGGACGACCGCGCCAACACCGTCACCAAGCAACTACTATGCTCGCGCATCATCAAGTTCATTGGCGATAATGCAACTTCCAGTACGCTGTCTATCACAGCTCACACTTACATGGAACAGGCTGTGTCGTCAACACTCTCGAAGTACTTCTGCGCGTTGTGTCCTCCAAACATATCTCGGAAGAGGCGAGGACATCGCTGCAGACAGCTGAGCTCGAAGAAGCCCAGGAGCTTTATCAGGCTACCCAAACTTTCATGGCGAGGTATGCGTTGCTTCGGGTCGGCGACTGACTTTGCCACTTTAGTTGTGGCGCTGCCAAGCTCATCTTGACTCTAATTGCCACAGCACATAATCCCGCCACGGTGCTCAAAGCGATTGAGTTTGGCGTGCATCTTGTGGGTGGCGGCAATGGCACCGTTCAGGCGATGCTCTACGAGGGGATGCAAGCGGGCGACGAACGGTACGCGGACGTCGGAGGCATGGCTGACCAGTTGGCAGCTTTTTCCTCAAGATTGACGCCATCTTACACGCTGCAATCGACCAAGTGCGCGAGGCGCGGCGCATGCTCAAGTACATCAGCGAAGCGCGCCAGACGGCCATGGAGGTGTCAACGACTGTTCAAAGCGTCAGCGGGCCTGAAAACAAAAACAACATTCTTGCCTTCGCACCGCTCAGTGACGCCAACACGACCATTTCGGGCGACGTCCTTGTTCAGTTTTTATCGGTGCGAACGACAAGGCTTATTGTTGCACACGCACGGCTCTTAGATGCTGGCGGAAGGCCACAACCTTGAGATGCAGCTGGTGATGCTCGACCAAACCACCGTGGGCAACTCGGTGAGCATCAACATCCTGCAAACTGTCACGTCGTACTTGGCAATCCTCGTCAAAGACGAAGCACAGCTCGCAACGATGTCAGCGAGCGACGTGAGCTCGCTCGACGCGTGCTGGCTCTTCCTGGGCGAGTACATGCAGGGCCCGTGCAGCGCCAACCAGGAATTTCTCACCGGCTCCGTGATGGTTGAAATCTTCCGCAAAACGCTCAAGGCTCAAATCCACGTCCTCGGCCCCGATACGCCCCCGGACCTCCCGACCGCAGAGGCCATCAAGCGACTGAAAGCCAATGCCGTGAAGGCCATGGTGAGTCTACTTGAGGGCCGCGTGGACGACCGTGTCGAAGTTCGTCTGCGGAGCACGTTGGAACTTAAAGCAATCAAGAACCGCCTTCTCGTACGCGTTGCCGGTGCCGGTGCCGGCTCACGGCCACGTAGGAAATCTTCGAGCAGTTCCACACGGAGAAAAATCGGCACCTGTCGGATACAAGCTGGGACGAGCGCTTCCTTGAAGAAGGCGTCGAGCTCTTTACCTTGGCAATGTGCGTCTTTCCGGCGAGCCAGGACGGAGCTGAGCAGCTTGCGCCGGAAGCTAACAAAGGAGCCAAGGCACCGCGCCGCGGCGAATTTGCTAGTGAGGCGGCATTCAAGGCCGCCAAGGCCGAGTGGCGTCGCAAAACCATGTACGCCAAGGCGTACAATTTTTTCAAGGATCTTCACTGCACGGTGGAGATCTGGTGGGGTACCAATGAGCCCCGCCTGGACACTGTGCACTTTCCGCTGCCGTCGCACTGCCGGATGTTTGCCTTCCTCACCAACAAAAAGGAACAGCTCCTTAACGAGTTCAACTACAAATCCAACGAGCGCCTCAAGCAATTCGTGGACGCTGCTGCCGAGTTGGACGAGCAAATGGCCCACATCGAGTTGCTCAGTCGCTTTCTCCTGTACAATCTGCTGCGGCCGTACATCCCTCTTCTCAAGAGCCTCAGTTTCCTCCTGGCCATCTTCATGAACCTTATCATGGTGGGCCAGTGCCATTATACGGGGTCTTACACGTCCTAGCTTGTTGCTTTCCAGCACAGTGATGAGAGCCTCGAGCGCCACTTTGTTCCACAAAGCCTTAAGAATCCCATGCAGTACTTCGGGATCATCCAGATCTTTCTGTCGTCGGCGGTCCTGGTACGCGTACAACGAACACTTCTGGTCTGATGTGCTTGAAGCTTTTCATGCTTGTTATCAGTGTCCCACTCGTCTTCCGTGCTCGACTGAATGCGATGATCAAGAATTCGCTCGACTCATACAACGCCCGCAAGTCCCAGCGCAAGCTGCTCGAGGCCCTCGAGTTTGACCTCGCCGACCTCAAGACGATCATCCAAATCGACGAAGTCGGCAAGCAGCTCAAAAAAGGCGTGCTCGGCCTCCAGTCGACAGCCAAAGATCTCTTCCTCTCTGTCATTCAGATCTATCGCTCGTACCTGCCGCTCCTGCGCATGATTCTGATCATCTTCCTCCTGCAACTCACCCTTCTCCAAGCGTTCCCATCGTTTCCGACTGCTGTGCCCTGTACGTCTCACTTGCGGTTGATTTTGACTGATTTTGGTTGATTTTACAGTTATCATTCTTTTCTGGCCGTTCGTCCGCAACACGCGCCACTACCTTGACACGAGTTGCTCCGTCGTTGGACTCGTGTACACCTTCATCTACGACGTGGTCTTCGACAAGCACACAGCGTTCTACATCGTGTACCTCACAACTGCGTGCCTTGCGTACCTGTACCACCCGATCTTCTACGGCTTCCACCTGCTCGATCTTGTCATCATGAGTCCATCGCTGCAGAACGTCGTACGCGCTGTGACCAAGCCCGGTCGAGCCCTCGCACTCACGTGCCTCCTCGGCCTCTTCGTCATCTACTTCTACACGATGGTACTCTTCTTTTTCTTGCCCTCGGACGCAACGGACGACTCGGAGCACATTCCGTACTGCTCGACAATGATCGACTGCTTCGTTTTCTTCGTACACCGAGGGCTCCTCAGCGGGGGTGGCATCGGTGACTTCCTCACCAATGGCCTGAACCACCCGCCAAACTTCTATAGCCGCAGCGTCTACTGGTACCGGCTCCTCTTCGATCTGTCCTTCTTTGTGCTCGTGATCGTACTCTTGCTCAACATCATTTTCGGTATCACGATCGATACGTTCGGAGAGCTGCGCACGGAGGCCAACGAGAAGCTCGGGCTCATGCAAAACCAATGCTTCATCTGCGGCCTCGGGCGCGACGTCTTCGACGCGCACTACTTGGAGCAAGGCGTCTCGGACGGCTTCCTCCGCCACATTAAGCACGAGCACAACATGTACGTGACGGTGAGCTATCGTCGAGGTAACCTTCGTGGTAGGTGGAGCTACCTGTATTTCATTGTGCATCTCCGCTCCAAGGACATCACAAACTGCTCCGGGCCCGAGGCATTCGTCAAGACGCTGCTCGAGAAGGACGATTTGTCGTGGTTTCCGCAAGGCATGGCCAAGTGCCTCACCAAAGCCAACGTGGCGTCGACAGAGCGTGAGCTCAGTGGCATCAAAGACCACCTCAAAACGCTGAGCGCACAGGTACCCCGCATGCCTTATGACGTCGTCCAAATGCTCCCTTGCGTAGATGGAGCACATCACCTCTGTAGCGACTGAAACAGCTTAACTGCGTACGATACGAAAGTGCATTACAAGTCTAGTTGGCGGCATCGCGTTCGGCGTGGAGCTGGTCGATGTACGCTTGCATGGCATAGAACTGGTCCGCTTGCTGCGACAAGATCTGCAGGAGCTCTGCTTTTTCTTTTTCGAGCCGCTCGGCCATCGCTTTGTACTGCTGCATTAAGTGCACCACGTTGCTGTGGGACACGCTGCAGTCCGACCGCACCGAGTTCGCCGGCGACAGCGGCACATACCGCGTCGTCGACCGCGGTGGCGTTGGCAGTAGCGACGGGTGCAGTGGCGACTCGGGCACGGCAGGCTTGTCCATTGCGGCCAAGTTTAGCCGGAGCATCGGCTTGTGGCGCGGCACGGGCACCGACGCTGGAGGAGTAGCATGCAACGACAACGCAGCCATTGGCTCGGTGGGCACCTTGGGGGGCGAAACGCCGCGGGGTTGCGAGAAGCTTGGTACGCGGGTCAAGGCCTCTGGCTGCGGAGCTTGGGGTGGCGTTGCCGGGCTGGCCGCTGGAGCCGCTGGGTGCGGAGGAGACGGCTGCCGCGGCCGCAACGGCGACGATGGCTGGAATCGGGCTGGGCTCGGCTGAGTCGGCTGCGGTGAAGAGTAGGTCTGGGTGGCTCGATAGCCTCCGTACTGAGGCGGTGCAGGACTGTGGTGGCCGTCAAAGCGCATGGCCGTCTCTTGGAGAACCGGAGATGGTTCGTGCACGGGTTGCGGCTGCGGTTGCGACTGGTGATACGTGGGCGTCATGGAGTCACTGAACTGGAACAAGGACGCGGCCCCACGAGGCTTTTCGGCCGGCGACGCCACCGAAGCAATCGGCGCAGAGCCTTGGTCGGCAGTTGGTGCGGTGTCCGCAAACAAGCCCGCGGCTTCCATCGGTCGGGGCGTAATCGGCTTCTCGGCAGCTTGTGGCAAGGCATTGTGGCCGTGTTGTGTGGGCGCGATCGTCTCGCTCGGGGCCTCGGCAAAAAGTGAAGCCGCTTCTAGCGGATACGGCGAGGACGGCGTCGCGGCCTGAGGGGTCAAAGGTTTCTGAGGCGGTGGCGTCGCCGCTCGCTCAAAGAAGTTCGACGGCGCCGCGCCGCCAAAGAGCTGTGCAGCCTCAAGGGGCTCAGGCGTAGCAGGTGCCTGCTTAAGAGGACTCGTCGGTGATTGCGACCGATGAGTTGGGGCGTCGTTGCCAAACAGTGACGCAGCCTCCTGAGGACACGGCGACGCCGCTTGTACGGGGGGTGTCGCGACAGATTCGACTGGTGACGGCTTGTGGCTTGAGAACGAGTCCCGCGAATCGTCGCCACCAAAGAGCGATGCTGCCTCTTGCAGCGGTTCCACCGATGCTGCTTCAAGTTGAGGTGGTGTGTATTGGGAAGGCTCGGCGTGATGGGCGTAGGACGATTGGGGAGGATGCGAGTGGTAGAGTTGGGCCATGGCACCGTGGTGTTGCTGTGGCGACTGACTGAAGAATGCGGAGGCGGGCTGGCTGCTGCTGGAGGCCTGCGCAAAAGGATCCGACGCTGGCTCGTCGCCAAAGAGCGAGGCGGCTTCTCGAGGTGGGGAGAATGGTCCTGGTGCCGGCTGAGCAGGTGCATAGAACGGTTCGTGCGACGACGATGGTTGGGACGAGGCGCCAAAGAGTGCGGAAGCCTCCTGAGGTGGCCGCGCAGAATCGTGGGGCTCCAGAGAGCTCTGCTGAGCGTGGCCACGAAAGTGATTTTGTGTCGGGAGTGCACGATAGCCACCAAAGCTTTCTGCCGGCGCTTCATGCTCAAACAAAGACGCAGCCGAGGACGCGAGCGACGACGAAGACCCATAAGATGTCTGGGCGTTCAAGCTTGTGTTGTGTGCAGGGGGTGATGAGAAGAGAGAAGACGCCGAAGGCGCACGCGAGTCATTGGAGTGTGGCCCATAGTCGCTGGGCGGCTGGCCATGGTCGAATGACCGACCCATGGAGCGAATGATGGGGCTTTTCGATTGGAGCGAGAAGAACTCGTCTGTACGGGCGCTGCCAATCTCGTCGAGGTCGAGCTCCTCGTACTGGCCATCGTCCACGGACACAGGAGGGGGCATGGTGAAGGGCGTCGGCGGCTTGGCAGCTGAGCGCGGGGCTTCGGCCGGGCGCGGGGCTTCCACGACGAAGGACTGCAAGAGGCGATTCATGTCGACTGCCAATTTCGCACTGGCCACTTGGCCAATCACAACGCGCCAGGTGCGTCTCTCACCAAAGACGCACCTAAGCGGGATCTGTGACGTGGCCTCTCCCGGGCTCGCCCAGCGTCGTCCGCATGGAGGAGCGATGCCCGCGCAGACGCAGCTCACGCACCGCCTTCGGGGTCCCCCTCGCCCTCTCTCAGTTTCTCACGGCGCTCGCGTCCAGAGGTGCGCGTCGTAGCCGTCAGAGGAAAAGACAAGGCGAATGTTGCGCATGTTGACGTTTCTAGAACGCTGCCTCGAGTCCTGTGTGCTTACGTCGCTAGCCATCGCAGTCTTGGCAGCGCTTCCTTGCAAAGGGCCTTGTCCGTCGGCTTGCATATGCCGGGCTGGGCACCCACCGAGTGCGACGTTCGAACTTGCACGACGTACTGTAGGTCCTACGCAGTGTCTACAGTCGGTGCATAAGCCGCAGAGAAGGTGCCTGCGACTGATTGAGGCGGTCTGAGCAGGTACTAGAGATCATCTACCGCGCGGCATGCGATGGATGCGACCGAGAGCTCGGCTCTCGGCCCTTTTCGCCAGATCCAAGATCGGTGTTGACCGCATTTTATTGGCCAATCAAATGCATTCACTGAGAGGCTGCCATGGAGCACTTGACCGTCGCAGCAGCCATCGTCGTCGGCGCGGTCCTCGTGTGGATGCTCATGCCGCGGCGACGCTGCTATGACCTAACTAACAAGGTCGTCGTTGTCACGGGCGCTGCCTCGGGTATCGGACGAGGCCTCGCGATTGCCCTCGCCCAGCGCGGCGCCATAGTTGCCGCTGTGGATGTGAATGGGGATGGCCTCGCTTCTCTTTCTCGCGACCACCCTGCACTGCGCCACACCTTTCACTGCAACATTGCCGACCACGCGTAGCCTCTAGGGACCTTAGGCTCGTACATGACAATGACATAGGAACGTTGTCGCCTGCATGGCCGAAGTGGTGCGGACCATTGGGCGGGAAGTGGACGTGCTCGTCAACAACGCAGGCATCGTACACGGCAAACGCTTGCTCGATCTCACGCCCGCCGACGTGACAAAGATCTTTGGCATCAACACGCTCGCCCACTTTTGGACGACGCAAGCAGTGCTGCCGGCCATGTTGCAGCGCGACGCGGGCATGATCGTTACGATCTCATCTGTCGTACGTGCCCCGCACCCAAGATCTAAGCTTAGCGCGATGCGTAGATGGGGCTCAACGGTTCGGCCCAACTCGTCGACTATTGCAGCTCCAAGTACGCCACCGTTGGCTTCCACGAATCCCGTTTGCCTCGCCCCCGTGGCGATGGTGTTTCACGCTTGTGACTAGTGCGCATGGAACTTCGGCGCCTGCGCAAGCTCGGCGTGCACACGTTGCTGGTGTGCCCGATGGCCGTCGACAGCGGCATGTTCGCCGGTATCTTCGGCTCGCAGGGATGGTGGCCGCGGTTCGTGCACCGCTGGCTCATTCCGATCCTGGCGGTGGACGACGTCGTCGCCGCCGTTGTCGACGGCATCGAACACCGCGACCACGAAATCCTCTCGTGCGCACGGTCGTGGCACCGATTTGTGCTGCCACTGGTCATCCGCGGCTCGCGCCTGCTGCCCGTCAGTGTCATGGACGCACTTCTGAGTCTCGGCGGCGGCTGCGACGGCATGGACACTTTTCGCGGCCGAAGCGTCCCCAATTAGTAACTTCAAAGACCCGTCGCGCTGCCTTGGCAAACAGCGGCAACAGCGTAATGAGTTCTCGTTTTGTTATCATACTGCATCTCGGCGGTTAGGCCAGCACCAAGTTAGCCGAGAGGAGTTGCACAGGCATGACGGCGAGGCCGAGAATGGCAAACTTCTCGTCCGTCGAGACGGCGATGCTAGCGACCCCCACGGTTGTCAGTGGCTGCACCACCGCTAATGTGTGCGCTGCGAGCACGGTAGCGCCGAAAGACCCACCAACAATCACGTGGCCTGTGCGCTCGAGCAGCGTGACGTGCGTCACACGCTCGTGCATCGCCATTTGCGCGAGGCGCTGGCCGTCCGCGGCAAAGGACACCACGGTCGAGGGCCCCGTGGGGTCGTCGCCGCCGCCCGCGACAACCACGAGCCCCAGGCGGGACATGCCCACGGCCGAGACACGCACGACCTCGGGCGGCAGCGCCAACTGCTGCGTTACATCGCCAGACACCATGTGGTGGACAAGGCACACCGCGCGGCTGCAGCTGACGATGAGGCCGAGGTCTTCGCAACATGCTAGCGCCGACACGGGTGAGCCGTGGCCCAGGAGCACTTGCGCTGGACTCCAGTCCGGCTCAGCCACAGCCCGCTTGGTAGCCGAGCGAAACATGCTAAGCGAGAAGTCGAGCAGCGACGATGCGCCGGAGGCGGCCAGCGTCCAGAGCGACACGGTGCCGTCAGCGCTGCCGCATGCAAGCGTCGCCCGGGTTGTTGCCGCAATGCACGTCACACGTTCGCTGTGATGCAGTACGGCGCTGTGGAAGGTGCCATCGGCGGCCGAGTAAAAGCGCACCGACCCGTCGAGGTGGCCGCCCGAGGCGACCCAGTTGCCAGCATCCAAGAACGTCGCCCAGATCGGGTCGAGCCACGTGTCGGCGGCGAGGACTCGGCGGGTCTTTCGTTCGATAACGTCGATGAGCCCGCCGTCCGCCGAGCTGTTGCTTCGGCTGAGCATCAGCGGTGAGCGTGCAGTACGTTGCGGGGAGCCGACGGTCGACTTAGTCGGCGACGCCGAAGCCGCAAAGGGCGACACGAAGCGCTGGGAGGAACTCTGGCCGGAGGCGTCGAGGCAAAATAGGTTCCCGCCCGTGAACGCGAGGAGCACGATCGGGGCTGCGTGCGGCAACAGCACCGGCGTCACCGACGGCACGAGGGCGTCCGACACGGCGTTGCGCGGCGGGTGCCCCTCTTTGAGCAGCTGCGTCGGCGTCTGGCCAAAGTGCGCGATTTGCGCGCGCATCGATGCTTGCAGCACTGGGTCTTGGATTGACTCGATGTCCACACTTCCTTCATAAGTGAGGTAGAAAAAGACGTTATTCGCCTCGACGGCCGGGGCTCCCCGCTGCTTGGCCCCAAACACCAAATCGATCCATTCATGGATGTGCGCTGAGACGTACTCGCTTTCGAGGGCCTGCACCTCACATGAGTCTTGGCCCCCATGGTAAACCTAGTACCTCCATGTGCTTGAAGATGAAATCCTGCGCAGACGTCGCGTACGGTGGCAACACGACGTCCCCGAGCACCGTGCCATTCTGGCACGTGCCGAGGTCCACCTTGTTAGCGTTGCAGAGGAAGGCTGGCTGGTAAAACCACTCGGGTGTGAGCTCCTTGAGGTCTGACGTGTCGCTGAGGCAGTTGGCCCACGTCTCCGCCACCGAGTGGAACAACCGGTCCGCATGGTCTAACCGCCCGCCTTGGACTCGGCGCGCAAGGCTTGTGAACGGTTCCAGACGAATGAGGTAGTACAGCACCGCGCCGACGTGTGAGTAGTGTGATCCATACCTACCCCGTCGTGAGTATCCTGGGTACCGCCTTCCTCGCCTACAGGAACTTGGGGATGTCGGGGTCGTCAAAGGCCCGGGATCGCTCGAGGTAAAAGGCGAGCCGCGTCTCATTGAGCGCACCGAGGGGCTTTGAAAGATCGCGAAAGGTAGCAGCACGGGTCAAGTCCAGGTGGCTCGACGTGTAGTCGGCGAGAACCCACGGAAAGACTGGGTACTGTGTGACATCGTTGTACGTCCGGCCGGCGACCGTGTTGAGCCACATGAGGTAGGCAAACGTCGAGATCTCGTGGTTGACCCACTGTGTCGTCTGCGGCGCCGTCTTGAACATGTGCGACGGGTGTCGCAGCCGGCGCCACTCGGGGTCGCGGTACAGTTGCAGCGGCCGCTTGCTCATGATTGCTCGGTGCACGTCGTGCACGGTCGCCGGGCGGCAAATGTGGAAAAAGTAGTTTTTCCGCGACGACGCGACAAACACCTCGAGGGCCGTGACCTGCAGCAGGTAGCGCCGCCCGTAGAGTTGCGCCATGTCGTCCAGTAGAATGCGATGCACCTTGAGGCCAACGCCCGCGTCCGCGACTTCGGCGCCGTGCTCATCCACAATCGCACTCGAGACAAAGAGCAGCTCTCGGTCCGTGACACGGAGCTCCCCAGCAACAATGTGCGCGTGACAGATCCACTGCGCCTTGCACACAAAGTCGTGCTGGCCAAAGCGCTTCATCGTCGTATCGAGAGAGGACCGCCTCCGCGCGGCCGGCCGCTTCTGCACCTGGTCAAGCAGGTTTGTCGCTTCCTCTGACAGCGTGTCCTTCACAAATCTGAGGTGGTCGACCTGGAGGTCAATGGCCGCTTTAGCGTCCACCACTTTGTCGTGAAGCGCGTCCTGTAGCAGCTCCACCGAGCCCGAGAGCTGGTCGTGGACCTTGTCGACGACCTTGTCCATGTTGCGCTGCACCTTGTCTGTGACCAAACTTGTCATGCGCAAGGCAAAAGTCCTCTCACCACTGCCCACCGACTCGCTGCTTGTGGGGGGCGTGTCCCACGACGGTCCTTCGTACTCGCACGTGTCATCAGCCTCTTCCACCGTGCTCGACGTGGCAGTGCGCAGCACTGCGCGGACTGTGGCGTCGCTGAGCATGTCTGTGAGCTCTTCGAACGACGCTCCGTCCGAGCGCCAGCTAGCCTCTAGCCCCGGCGGCTCAGGAGCGGCAGCCACCGATACTACGATTGAATCCGACCTGGCTGCCATGGGCTTGAGCCGCAAGCGCATGCGGAGTTCGTTTTCCGTACGCTGGAGCTTGACCCACGGGTGTGCCGGGGGTGGAAGGCCCTCCCGCCGGAGAAGTCGGCGAACAGTCCGCACACGATCGCCGAAGTGAGCCGCAGCCTTGGCCACGTCAGCTTCAAGCCGTCCGAGCACATCCGCGATCGGGTACAAAATGACATTGTCGGCATCCGACCACATGGTGCGCGCGACCGCTTCGAGCTCTTCCTGGTGCGCCTGCAGTAGACTTGCTCGTACCTCGGTGTCCGCAACGAGGAGCGCCGGGTTAAACACAGACGACGATGCCCGGTGCGTCTCCCACGCCGCTGCAAAGGTCTCGATATGGGCCTTGACGGCACTGGACGAGTCGAGCGCGGCAATCTCGGCATAGAGCGTCGGTGGCACCAACGGTTGGAGCGTCGTCAATTGTTCTAGCAGCGGCGTCGAGGCAAGGTACGCTGGAGACCGGGCGAGATTCTGTATCCACTCGTCGAGGGGCGCGACCTCTGCTGGGGGTGCGACGGTTATGAGCTCCACGAGGGCGCGCAAGACCCGCCACTGGAGACGCGCGCTCCAGTCCATGTCGATGGTCATCTCCGGTGCACCATCGTCGCTTGGCAGCGGCGGGTGGAGGACCGTGTCGGCAAACGCCTGCAGCGTCCGCAGGTCCAAAGTTGTCGTTGCTAGAGTAGTTGCTGCCCATGCAAACGTCGCGTCCAGAGCAAGTGCCTGTGCGATTGGCAACGGCGCAAACAGCTGGTGAACAAGCATATCGTCCGTCGCGTCTGCGTCGGTGGCACCTTGACGAAGCAGCACCGATGCCTCGGCCCACGGCACGCGACCCAGCCATGGCGCAACGAGCCCCCAGAGTACCTTCGTTTGCGCCTGCAGCGGTGCCAGCTGCACGGCGGGGACTGCCAATCGGGTCGCCCACACGGTGCAAACGGCGGCGAGTTGGCTCAAATTTTCCCACGAGGCGCCGGGGGCCACGACCACGGCGTCGAGCACGCTACGCAACAGCCGCAGCTGCCAGTCGTCGCGACGGAGGTAGAAGAGCGCCTCGAGCAGGTGCACCCACCCGTGCCGCACGTGCCGCACGCTGTAGACGAGCACGTCGGCAGCAATGTGCAGCCGCGTCGACTCGGCAAGGCGCGGCGCGAGCGCCGGAAACGACGCCAGCACCGTGTGCAAGATGGCGTCCTTCACAGGCTCGGGGGTGCCCGCGCTCTGCAGCACTGTCAGCATGAACTCGGCCCCGTACGAGTCACCACCGGCACCAATGCAGCGCACCATGTCGATACGCGCACCCAGCGACGCCGCGTCGTCCACGAGCACCATGCAGTAGTCGTTGAGCTGGTCGGGATCCATCGTTGTCGTCGGTGGAGGAGGAGGCGTCAGGGCCTCAGCACAAGATGGAAGCAAGATCGCTAGCCACTCGGGATATGCTCTAATGCTCTCGTGGACGATTTCTGTCCCCGTCGTCCGCAAGGCCTTGGCCGTTGCGTAGAGTATGTAGAGCTGCACGTCATGGGGTGATGCCGGCACGAGCTTGAGCAGCACCACAGGGATGCACGCAAAGCGCGGTGTGAGCGTTGCCCGGTGCCCCGTAGCGTTGAGGCGGCCGAGGCAAATATCCAGGACCACTTCGCACTGTGGCATCTCGAGCGGATGCTCTTGCAAGCTCGACGAAAGTAGCACGGCTTCCGCGTACCTACATCCGTCAATTGATGTCCTGGCGGTGGCAGCCGCGAGCGCACCTCAGTGTCAATGTGTGCGTCATCGCTTCAAACGCCTGCAGCAGCAACAGCCGGATGTCTGCCGCCGGCTCTCGAAGCCATTTGAACCACACGCATAGTGGGCTCCAATGCAGAAGTTGCCGCAGCATACGATGCACAGGAGGTGGCGAAGTCGCGCCGGACAGTGCCAATGGCGCGACATCGGACAGCTCACGAACAAGGTACCGCAAGATTGCAACCACGTCCACATCCGCGGCTGTTGCGCCGCCTAAGCGGTCGTCAAGGTACACGATGAGCTGAACAAACGGGTCGGCGTCCATGTTTGTTGGTCCTTTCGAAGGCATGAGGAGCGGGTGGATGAGCTTCTCGAGGACGAGCTTGCAGCAAAGGCTCGCGTCGGCCGTGGTCAGCGGCGTGGCGACCGGTGGGACGTACCACGTGCGCAAGACGCCGCACCAGTACCCGACGTCGATCACAGTGAAGTCGTGGCCCCCTTGAGTCTCGAGCAGCGCACTGTATGTAGGTAGCACGTCCCCAAGCAGACGAAGCTGTGTCGCAAACGGCGCGGTGAACCATGCGCCGTTCATAACGAAAAGTACGATGACGATCGTGCGCAGACGCGGGGCCGGTACTTGCGCGGAGAGCCCGTCGACAAGGGTGACAACCGTATCGAGCAGTTCAACCGACAGACTCGAGGATGGCAACGCCTGGAGTATGGTTGCCACAATCTTGGACCCATGGCAGCGCAAAAAATGGGCCCGGCATCGCGGGCTCACCTGCACGCCGGCGATAACCGCGCGTAGACCAGCCAAGGCGGCGGTGAGCGTTAACGAGGAGTCCTGGAGGAGGCAGTAGAGAAGGCTTGAGACGCCGCCGAGGGTCGCCAGTGCAGCCGGAAGACCGGCCGTGATGCGCGGCGTTGTGCCCGGTTCGAGCCACCCGTCGCTGCCGTTGCGGCTCACGTCAAAGCACGCGCTGGTCGCCAACGCGCACACGCGTGCGTCGTAGGCGAAGACGAAGCGGGATTTGTCGGCGGCACCCGCGTTCTCGTAGAGCCACTGACGCAAGAGCATGGCGCCGTCGCGCCAGTGAAGCTGCGCTACTTCGGCGTCGCTGAGGGACGTGCCAAAAAGCGTCGGGAACCACATGTGACCCTGAAAGCATGGGAAGTGGGGCATTGTACCGACGCAATTGTGCCCGCCCGTCATTTGCACCGCGTCCGGGTACGGCAGATTGCCCGTGAAGATGGCCGCACCGTCGAGAAACACCGAAATCTTGTCCTTGAATACCATCTTCTTGGAGTGAACGATCGCTAGGTGCGTCCATTGGTGCTCCATACGTGCGCGATCTGGCAGTGGCACCACAACCTTCGTGAAGCTACCTTGAGCGGAGTGCGTCGCAAGCAGTAGGGTGGTGCCGTCCAAGAGTGCCGAGACGCCGTGGCCTGCAGCACCTCGAAGGCTAAAGAGAGACATGCAGGCTGTGCCTGGCTCGAGGAGCAGTCCCACGACAAAGGAGTAGCCCTTCTTCGAAGGTGTGAAAACGGCTGCGGGTGCCACAATGCCAGCATGGGGTCCGTGCATGGCGAACGTCTGTCGCTTCACAAGCATGGCCGGGTCCATCTCTCGCTCGAGAGCACCTTGAAATACGCGCAAAAGTTCCTCGCGGAGACTCGGTGCGCTCGATTCGATTGATTCCCATAGGCTGTATGCGTCAATAGGGTTCACATGGCAGCTTAGGAGGTCAGCAAGCGTGCGCAAGATGTCCGCGACGTGGTCCGGACTTTGCACTTTCTTGAGAAGTGTCAAGTACGCTGAAACGACGTTGTGCGACTCGGGTGTGGCACTGGGGTCGTCGAGGGGACCTTTGCTTGCCGCGGGTTCGTCGATTGGTCGTTGCGCCTCCATCCTGCGCCGAACAAGCTGAGCGCCGACCTTGATAGCCTGCGTGCGAAGACCGACGTCTTCCTCTGCCTGTGCCGCGATGTCAATAAGGAGTCGGACCATTTCCCCCTCGGCACCCTCGGCCCGGAGGGCCTCCGCGATCAAATCCTCCATCTTCCCGACTGATGGAAAACTGACAAGAAAAATGATCTCATTCGAGTCACTCGTGATTGGCCAAGATTCGCGTATCCGAAAATACCGGATGTCCGATTTATGGGGTGTTGTGAGGCACGGAAATGTGAGCTCCACAAACCACGGTTCAGAGCTCACAGACATGCCTGTGGTGTGAACCGCTGGTGCCAGGTGCGTCATGCTTGTAGCGTAAAACTTCACGAAAGAAGTGGCCCTATACTTTGGCAACTGCACTCCAATTGCGTCGTTCAGCCCTGCCCTCTTTGCTCGCAAAATACAGATATCGTCAGTAAAATCTACTACCTACTAAATGAAATGGCCATTGATAGCGGTCAATTAAACGATTGCATCAATAGGCAACGAGAGTTCAAAAGAAGAAAATCTAATTGCTTGAACAACGGTTAGGTGCATTTCGGACGCCCGATGCGTCTGGCAGAATGACAAGTTGTGCATTTGCCTTTGCGTCAGTATGTCAACTGGAATTCGGTGTTTTGTGTTTTGCACGGAGCTTCTTGGCTGCCAATTATGTTGAACGACCTTCGTCCGCCGAACTTTTGTGCTCAACTAACTCCAAGGCGCAACTACTTTAGTCTCGAGGTATATCGGCATCGCATTCCATTCGCCAGCCGAAACGTATTTTGTATGGTCATTCTCGCACAGGGGCGGTAGGTGGTGCTGCTCTACATCCCGAAAAGATCATTTTCACCAAAGTTTTCTTGTCTGGCAACACAAGCTATTGTAGAATCCCCCGAGCTGTTTGATGAGTCCTGTTGTGTGCCTTGGGCAAGCAGGAATGCCGAACGACAGCACTCTCGGAATATGAGCCACCTTGGCGTCACTCGTTCAATTTTTGTGCTTCACTAAGTGATCGACTGTAAACCGTTTAAATAGCCAAGCTAATATGGCCGGACGCGATTCAGATGAGGGTTGGCACCGAATGCCCACAGTGGCGGAGAACTACAACGGTCAGATGAGCCGCATGCAATGGCTCCAGCGCAGCGCAATGTTTGACTTCATATATATCCTGAACCTTTGGGCTTTTAAATGTCCACGTAGCTGCTTCAACTAAGAACTCCGTCAAGAAGACCCAACGAGCCCACCCATGCTTTATACACCGCCATGTGAGTGGCATACGTAGGGTGCATTATTTCCTAATATGCTTACTGCCGCGCAATGCATGTTTGCAGCGAAGGATTACTGTCTGCAGTAGCGTAATGTCCGAGTTGGTGCTGATCTGATTTTGCCTACTAACCGTTGACAGGTGACACTAGTTGTCCCAACCACTTCGTAAGCAGGTCGATTAGCTACCACCCTATTAGTACAAACAGTCACAAAGTCGCAGAAAACGTGTTCATGATCTCGCCAGTTAATTTTCCACATTAGTACTGCTACTGCTGGCGCTGTGGCCCAACTCGATGCATCGCTCGTCGTCGCAGGCGAGACCTACCGGCGTCCTAGGCTGGTTTGAGATCGAAACCAGAGCAACACTCAAGCCAACAGTGATCCAAGCAACGCCGAAGAAGAAGTAGATGTCCGCCGTGAAGCTGCCAGTGACATCCCGAAGATACCCCACTAGAAGGTTGCCGCAAGTTGTGGCCAAGGCTTCGAGGACCTCGAGGACGCCAAACGCCATGCCGTAGTGTGCCCTGGGGACGGTGATGGCTATGGTTGCGACGAGCACGGCGGGTGTGACAGTTAAGCAGAGGGAAATCAGCAATAGCGCCACAATAGGTGTGTACGGCGTAAATAGAAGCCACGCGAACGCAGCGACGGCGCATACAGTCGAGGCCACGACGTAGAGGAGGCGGCCGCCAGTGCGGTCGAGGACCAACCCCAGGAAGGGTGAAAAGAGCACAAGTGCGTGACTGAGACTCGCGAGAACCCCCGACATTACAATCGTGTAGCCCCACACTTGGTACAAGTAGCTCGCCGAGACATTCTGAAACCAGTGTAGGTTCTGGACGTACAAAATCTGGAGCGCCAGCACGAGCCAAAACTAATCACAAAAGATGATACCTCCTGTCTAAGTCGCATAGTCCTTACCAGGCCTGGGAGAGTCCCCACGAGCTGAAGTGTTGTCCAAGAGAGCACTCCGTGCTTTTTGGTTGGAGTTGACAAGGAGCTGTTGTCGTGCGCAATGTATTTCGCAAGCCACCGCAACGATGGATCCACGGGGGCGCCAGCGCGTACGGCATGCTGGTGTGTGGCTTTGAGCTCTTTGAGACGATGCGTGGCACGGACGACAACGGCGGCAAACGCGAAAGAGACGACAACCATGACATTGCCGTACCAAAAGGCGTAGACATAACTACCAAAGTGCAAAGCCACGGGTGCCATTGTCACCTTAGCCAGCATGCGCGCAATGTTCGTCGTTGCAACAATGGTGCCCATGGCGCACGTGATTTCGGTCGTGTCAAACCAGTGCGCAGCAAAGGTACGGGCTCCAACGTAGACGCTGCCTTCGCCCATGCCAAAGACGAATCGACCAACTAGCGCAAGCCACAAGCAATGCTGGCCCATTGCAACGGCGAAGAGCGTTTGTCCCATGAGCATCAATCCCAGAAAGTATAGGAGGCATTGGCTCCCCGCACGGTCGAGCAGGTGGCCGCCAACGAACGGCAAAACGAGGTTGGGCAGCGACGCAACCGAGTTGATCGCACCATAAAACGTGTTGGTGATGGGGTACTCGGGGTCATCCAGCATTAGTTGCTCCACAGCTGCCATCCCACTCTACGCCCAGACGTCCTTACTTCCATGGCGGTCCTTGGGATGCCGGAACTTACCCGGATAAAGTGGCCGCTAAATGCAACGCCGCAGGTCGCAAGGAGCAGGTAGAAACGATGTCCAGGGCTGCGCGGACTCCAAACGCGCCATGCTGACGTCCGCTGGACGACGTATGGTGTGGCCAAGAGCGGCGCGCTGTCGTGGGTCATGCCAGGAATGAGCTCCAGGGGCTGGTCCGCGACCTGGCCTTTGAACTGCAAAGTTGGCGCTGATTGGTCGGTATTATGCTACCGTCGCTGATGATTGGCCAGAGCCACAGCCTCAGGCAGCAGACGCAGGCAGCGAGATTCGATTGACGTGGCATCCCGGAGGTGCGATATTCAAGTAGCTTTTCGGCGACTCAGATAGCGCAGACACGCTGCTGCATATTTTGGGCGTCGGCGCTGCTGGGTGCCGTGGGTGTTTCGGGCACCTGCGGAGGACACCCCGATGATTCCTCGTCAGACTTGATCTTTGGAGATCCGAGGATATTGGGTGCCGCTGTGAGCGCTTGATCTTTGGTTGCGGTTGGTCCGAATTGAAGCTCGTGGTCTTGATCTTTCTCAGTGGCGCTGCGCTTGCGCACGACGATTGGTGGAAGGCGCGCGCCTGCAAACCAATCGATGCGTCTTCCAGGGAGCACTTGCAGGAGTGATGACATCAATCGTTGCCCCAAGAGTCGAACTGGTTTTGCCCCTCGATGGATCCAGAGAGCAAAACTGAAGCACAGGTGAAGGATTTGCATGCAGTCACGGCGGGGCTATGTCCGACGCGCCACTCGATTGGCTTTGTGCACGCAGCACTAAATTAGACGATGGATCTGCACTTGATTCCGAGGCAGCTCTCGACGCCAGATTGGCAGCGCCATGAGTGTTCCCCAGCGCATCGGACGTTGTGTGACCAATTTCGTGCAAATATCTATGCAACGGACCTAAAGAAACGTATGCACACATTGGCGTCCGAAGCGTGTTCCTCCCAGTGTCATGGTCGGAACTAGGCATGCCAGCACAACACAGTGCAGTCATAACGCTTGTCACCAGTCGCCATCGCTAGCTTTTGTACTAGTCCACCAAATGCACGTCTAGTCAGCCCCTTTACCCAACAGAAGGTGGCGAAACGCCGATGCGTAAGAACCGCTCATTGTACTCCGTTGAGCGCTGGTTCAAACCACCCAACCGTAAAGGCCAACGTGTGATCGCCGATTGCCACACGCGTTCGAATTTCCGGTGCCAGCGATTGGTCTTCTAATTTTTACGTCACAGGCCATTGGCCCGAGCCACACGGCCGCCGCGAGCTGCAAAGAAGTGAGGTGGCACCCTCTGCGGACAGTGCTCCTGGGTAGCGATTGCAACGCGTGACCAGCAGCGACAACCATCAAGGTGCGACCCCATCCGCACCAAGTACATGTACCTTCCGTGGTCCTCCTTGTCGCGTCTTGTTCATTTTCCAACTCACCCGGCGC
>JNBR01002218.1:0-14971 GCA_002081595.1 Achlya hypogyna
TAGTGTTGTACTTGACATGCGCGGGGACGGCCGGGCGACTTTGCGACGCCATACGAGTCCTTGGTTTTGAGATAACGGGTGACAACGCTGGGTGAACGCCCAAGCTCGTTGGAAATGCTCCGGGAGCTGAAATTAGCTCGCGAAAATGCCAAAATCTTCGCCTTCTCGACCACCGTCAGTGATGGCGCCTTGCCCATCGTGTTTCGAGACAATTGACAAATAAACCTCACATTCTGGTTGCCGAAAAACTATTTAAATGTTCTAGAAACTTTGTGCAAGGTTAATTGAATGGCTACAACTCGTTGGGGGGTCCAGTTCGCGTCTTTGAAGCTGGTGTGTTTATCATTATTGCGCACAATAGTTCGTGATAGTTCGAGAAAAGGCGAGAACCCCAGCTGTCTGCGCACCAAGGGAACTTGGCAATGACGATCTTGATGGCATAAGGCGTTCATTTGCCAAAATAGCGGCAAAATGGAATGAAATCATGGAGTTTTGCCTATGAACGGGTTGTGTTTATCATTATTGCGCGCACTGTAGTATATGTTTTGGTCTAATGTTGAACTTCATGCACCAAGCTGTACATTGCGCGGCCTTCGCCTAGGCCTGGTGCACGGCCGATGGAAAACTTGCAGCGCTCTGTTTACAATTGGCATCCACGACGCCACTGTTTCAATTTTCAGGGAGTAACAACCCCCGATGGTTTGATTGTGAGCCATAGAATGAGGCGCTGTCACCTTATAGTTGTTTTGGTTGGGCGCGTCTGCTTCTGTGGCAGAATCGCGACATGTTGATTCAAACGCTTGGCGCTCTTTTGCGATTTGATTGTACCCAAACTGAAACTGAAAACTGGTATTGTACCGAAACAGACAAGTTTTGGTGTTAAGTTTCAGTTTCAGACCGTGAATTCGAAATTGAATCCGAATCTCAAATGCCAACCGAAACGGCTCTAATGTTGCGTCCATGTCCATCCATGTCCACGTTTGGACTGGCCTGGACATCTGGACGGACAGGTTTTGAACTTTCTGCACAGCTCTGTCGGAAAGCTCGCAAAGCGAAAAACTGGTTTTGGCAAAAGCCCTCCCTCTTGGCCCGACAATAGTTGCAATTGAGTCTGAAAAAGTAACTGCAATTTTATTTTCCACCAATCAAACGCTTGATCAACCCTTTCTCAAACCAATCACCAGGGTGCTTTCGGAGAGTGCTGGCCAGCACTCCGACATGTCCAGTGCTTTGCGCTGCCCCGATCTCCTGCGCAACATCGTCGCCTTCCAGGACGGCGTCCATGGCAGCTGCGCCCCGCTCTTGGCGCTTCTCTACAGCGTGCGCCTGCCGTGCGATCCATCGTCCAACCTCCAAAGCTACGTCCTCGACCTCCGAGCCGCGTACGCATCCTTTCACACAGCATTCCTTGCATCGGAGGAGTCACTGAGCCGGCTGTGCATAACCCCGCGAGCATCGGACGAGCTGATGTACTATGGTATCGTGCATGGCAACGTGGCGATACTCCGGCACCGCGACGCCACCGGCGCTCCCTTTCTTGCGCCGACGGTCGCTGCTGACCACGACAGCACACAGCTTCGGTACCTCAAGTACATATTCGAGACTGCGCAAGGCGAAGCACGGGATACCACTGCGTTGCTGGATCCGAAGTTTGTACGGGTGGGTCTGTGCATGCGCGCGATGGAGCTTGCATGCGTGGGTGGCCATTTGGAACTTGTGATGTATCTCCACATGCACAAGTCGGGTTACGTGCAAATGAACCTCTGGGGCAAAGCTGTGGCGAACGCGACCGCCGCCATGGGTCATGTGCACATTCTCGCCTACTTCCACGCGCAACACTGCCGCGGCGCGACGAGAACTACCATCAATGCCGCGGCGCGGTACGGACAGCAGGCCGTTGTTAAATTCCTTCTCGATTGCAACCTCTGGTCGCCCAACGCCATCGAATGGGCCGCGCGCTATGGTCATGCAGACGTCGTAGCGTGTCTCGCCGGGCGCAGTGCCGTCGAGAACGTCCGGCTGGCGCTCCAGATTGCCGTCGAACACGGAGACTTGGCCATCGTGCGCTGCATCAGCAAGCGATATCCAGCTCTTTGCACCTGGTGGCTGGTGGCCTCAGCCACTTTCAATTACCACGTAAACCTCGTTCTGGGAGGGCACGCGGTGTAGCTATTAAATTACTGATTGTACATTGATGCATCGCGTCACTGGATCGGGCACCACGAATGGCGCGGGGGCTGCAAGAACGACTTCTTTCGCACGAGAGTGTCTTTTTTGACCTCGCGCTTCACTTCTTCCTTGAGCAGCGGCACAAGGCAGCGCTCGTGGCAGTCCTTGGCGACGTCGAGCGCCTCTGCCGTCTGGAAATACGCCACGCGGTGCCGGCAGAAGTACGCGACGATGTGTGTGAGGCCGTTTGCTGCAGCCAGGTTTACAGCGCGTTGGACCAAATTGTCGTCCGTGCTTTCGACGATGCGCAGCAGACGCAGGTCGCGGCTGCTCCGCTTGCGGAGGCGCCACCGGTCGAGCATCCCGCTTGGGCGGCGCGGGCTCCGGACCGTCTCGAAGACGTAGCCGTGCTCGAGGAGAAAGGCTTGGATGGCTGTCGTAGCGCCGAGTTCGTTCTCGTACACAACGACACAAGGCCGATCCCAAGAGAGGTCCAGATGGTAGTGCAGGTATTCGGCGATGTCAAGGTGATTGTGCTCGCACGCAAGACGCATCGCGTCCGAGTCAGCGAGCGACCCGAGCTCGTGCAGGTACCGAACGATCGCAAGGTGGCCTGCGGCGACGGCCACAGAGAAGACGCGGGTCGAGTAGCCTTCGTAGCCCTGCCCGATGAAGAACTCGAGTACGTCGAGGTGGTCAAAGTAAGCGGCATAGCACCAGTGCGGCGACCGCACGTCCAAGCGCGTCTGAAGACTCAGGAACTCGAGCAGCGGTACGTTGCCGAACAGCACGGCGTAGAAAGTGAGGTGCTCGCGATAGCACGATCGGTACGCAAGCAGCCGCTGCAGGCCTTCGACGCCGTACCGCAAAAACCATGGCGAAAAGAGTGCGTGTATGGGAGCGTAGGCGCGGCGGCGGCGGTCGTCCTCTGGCGCAACGCCGGCCATGGGCCCGTACACCTCGGTGGGCAGAGCATGGTCCAGGAAGATCGCCAGCGGCACGAGGTCGAATCCCCAGCCAACCTGGAACGACGCAACCTTGCGCACAAGCTCCGGAGTCCGCAGCACTTGGTCCGCCATGCTGATTTGCGTGTGATTGGGCCGCTCGCCAGTGCGCACCGGCTGTAACGGGACGAGAAACGCGATCTTATTTGCGTTCGATTTTGCACTTTCCCACTCTGCACCTGAGGGCAACCCAGCCGCCGCTCGTCGCCGACGTAAAATGACCGACGAAGGCAAGAGGCATCTCGGCGCTGCCCTGCTAATCGAGACGCCGAAGCCGAGCGCAGCCGCGGAGCCGTGGACCCGCTGAATTACAAACGCACGACGTCATGCCTCCCAGCAGGGACAGGCGGTTCCGCAGAACAGGCACCCAGCACCGACCCAGCCAGCGTTGAAGCCGCATCGACGCCCAGAGATGGGCTTCAGAGTGGGGACTGTCGCAAAGAGGAGGGTGGCCATAGCTTTGGAGGGTAAATGAAGAGCGAAGGCGACAGCGCCGACCAAAGATGCTAGCGTGAGTGTGAGGTGTCATGCAATCATCGCCCAACTAGCAGCGTCGACATTGAAGCACGCAGTTGGTATAGAAGAGCACGCCGTTAGAACCACGCAAAGACGAGATGACCAATGCTTTTTCCGCTTTCACGTGGAGCTGCAGTTTACTGTACTGTGAGCGAAGTTCGTACCGGTACACGGTGTACAAGTACTGTCCAGTGCACAGGCAAACCTATCAATTAGAGTTCAGGGGAAATACATCATTAGCTTAAATTAGTTTGCAGTTGTTGAAGGTACGCCAGAACATGGGAATGTCTTCGGTTGCTCGCTACATCCTTGAGGCGGTCGAGGTTGATGCTGTCGCTATGGGTTTCACAAAGATAAACAACGACGTCGAAATGTCCGTTGGCAACAGCCTGTGCGGCGGCCTCCGCTACGCTGCCTAGAATTCGTCCGTCAAGGAACTGGACGATAGCCAAGTGCCCGCTCTTGGCTGCTTCTATGAATGCCCTTCCTGAACAATTTTGGCCGTGCTGACGGTGGATGTACTGGACGATCTCGAGGTGCCCGCACTTGGCCGCAATATCGAGGGGCGTAACTTCGAAGCCGAATATCGCGATCGCGTCAAAGCCATCGTAGCCATGCTCGAAAAGAAAGCGGACAACATCCAGATGTCCGTGAACAAGCGCAAACATGAGCGTGGAGGGGTCCCATTCGTCAAAACCCTTCTCGCGCAGGAACTGCGCAACCTCAGCGTGTCCGTTCACGCATGCTTCATTGAACGCGTCTTTGGACGGAACAACGCCGTGATCGCAAAGGCACTCGATCATTGCCAACGAGCCAGCTTGGATAGCACTTTGCATGACGAGGTCCCAGTCCCTGAGGTAGTTCCGTTCGAGGAAAAAGTGCAATACGTTGGCGTGGCTAGCGGTCACGACAAGATCCCAGTCGCTCGAGTCAAGTTTCGGGCGGTTCATGGAATCCAGGAAGGCAAGGATATTGACGTTGCCGTGGAGAAGTGCGTAGTAGAAGAGGTGGCGATGCAGCGAAAACGGGAAGAGCGTTAGCTTGCTTACTCCGTGGCGCCGCAGCCACGGCTCCAAGCACGTTTGGAGCATCTGAAGCTGGGAATATCCTCTCTTTAAGTGAACTCGGCGGAGGGCCTTCACAGGCACTACGATGTCCGGGTGTAGTCCATTCTGGTAAGACACGACAGCACGAAACAAGTCGGGCGTACGCAGCACCTTATTCATCTTGGGTGAATTCGTCTTTGATCGCTGAAAAAGAATGTGCGATTTTGGTCTGTCTCAAAGGTCAAGGCTGGAAAAAATTACACTGTAAAAGTGCCCTGGGGAAAATTGCCTGAAGCCGAATCGGCAAAATAACATGTCAAACGTGTTTTTATCCGCAAGTTCGATTACTTGCATAAAAATTTGAAATTCCCAATCCGTTTTACGCGACTTGAGAACAGCAATTTCGCAAAACGAGTGCGAATTGGCTGTGAGGACTTCCTGGGCTGCATTTAGAATACACCCAGTCGTGGAGCCCCTGATTTTGGCCAGAATGAGTTTGAGCAACGGTAGCTCGACTGCATTCAAACCTGTTATTTTGAATGGTGGTCGTGTGGTCATCGGGCATTTGCTCCCTCCCATAACGTTAGTACTTGTATGTGCCAGCGATGCAAAGCGTGTTGTAGTTTGCCGATTCGTGTTTCTACTGCGCATTCCAGCCCAAACATGGGAAATCCCCAAAAGCACCAAAAATGAAGACAAATTTAACTACTGTATTCCATTCCATATCTTTATGTTTTGGTAGTCGCCGCACTGTGTTTTGTATCAACTCTATCAATATAAACCAGACGTCCAAAGGACAGCATCAGGGAAGAGTGAGACGATAGCTTTGGAAATTTGGTTCCCAATTTCCTTCGAACTATATGTCTAGTAGTACACTTGCCGTTTTTAGGAAGTATGGCCTCCCTTTTCAGTGTTCAGGAGGATTAAATTACATTATGCTGTTGTACCTGTGGCATGGAATACGTTTTCTGTGCTTCATACTGTAAGAACGAATTATGATTCTTCACGTTCCGGTCAGCTAAAGTACAATATGTGTCTCGTATATATCAAGTACACCTCAACGACCAACGTCCGTTAAATCTGAAGCAAGTTATTCATTGCCAGTAGCAACAACATCATTACTGTATAGAACACGATTCGCGGCGAGCCTCCTTGAGTAGGGCAAGGACGCTACCCTGGTTGTATCGCTGAGCTGCGAGCTTCACCGCTTTTACATCGATTTCGCGCAAGTGGCGGCCTAGCAAGTATCGCACAACTTCGATGTGGCCGTGCTTGATGGCCGCCTTGAGAGTTCGGGTCAGGTCCCGCTCTGCTCGCATTTCGTCCAGGAATGAAACAAGTGGGAGGCGGCCGTACTTGGCGGCCCATATGAGCGCTTCGGGTGAGCAGCCCTCCCGCCGGTGCGTGTGCAGGAAGCGCACGACGTCCAAGTGGCCGTAGAGCGCCGCCGTGTTCATCGTGTCGGGGCCGAACCCGTCGTACGCATGGGCATGAAGAAACGCAACAACGTCCACGTAGCCACCACGTGCAGCAGCGTGCACGCCGCTCGGGTGCCACACGCCGAGGGCCTGTGCGTGGGCGAATTCGAGCACAGCGATGCGGCCTCGCGCACAAGCCGTATTGCGCACCGTTGGAGCGATTTCTGCGCCCTTCTCATACAGACATTGTAGCATTGCGACGTGCCCGTGGAGCGCGACCATGTCCGAGACGGAACTTTCGTAGCTTTCAGCGTGGTGATCCATGAGGTACGCTGCTACTGGGGCATGCCCATAGATTGCCGCTAGAGCCCAGGCTTTGTCGGTGATGCGCACCTGCTCGACTGTTGTAAGGTACTTTAGCAGAGGTACATGTCCGTGGATAATGGCGTAGAAAAGCAAGTGGGTGCGGTAGTAGCGTTTGTGGCGAAGTACATTGCCGAGGGCGGTCATTCCGTGGGCGGCAAGCCACGGGGGAAAGGCGGCGTGGAATGGCGCCATGTCATCGCGCAAGAACGTCGTGAGCTGGTAGTTGGAGAGGTGGATACGTCTAAGGTGTCCCACGAGCCGCAGGTTCGCGACGCACAAGCCATTCTGGAACGAAACGATGACCCGAAGCAGATCGGGAACGAGGAGCACCGACGCCATTTTGGACTGACAGATTATTTGGATCAGGTGGTTTTTTCAAAAGGGCTTCAGATGTTGAAGGGCAACGTTGCAGCCTGCCACGTATTTCTGGAAATTTACCCTTCAAGATTACAAGTATTTCGTGCTCTGACCCAGTGGTTGGGAGGACTACGAACGAGGACACGCTCTTGCCTGTGGAAGCGCAAATTTTGGTCATTCGCGCGTACTCATCCATATCGCTTGGATCAAGGGTCTTGAGAGACGTACGGCTGAAAGAAGTGCAGGAGGTTGTAGCTATATCTTGAGCATGCAGTTTCTACGACAAACGTGAGAAATTTGGAAGCGGCGTCGTTTCAGGAAATGAAGCCCAATACGACCAACAATGACCAACAATTATGACTCGTGTGTCCGAATGCTGTTTGGCGGGCTAATGGACCGTAACTTTACCGGTTTGCTGAGCTTAGTGAAAGCTTTCGACTTTCGGTGCTGTCTTAACCGCGTCATTAACTTTCTTTGGTATTGTCAATGCATCCTAGGGGCGAGTGCCTAGCTCCACGGATTCCGAACACCGAATACGCATAGCTCATTTCAAAGCTAGGGATTCTAGTAGAGCATGTCAGTTCAAATCTCCAACTTTCATCTCGGCGCAAGCTCCTCCATTGTCAACTTGGCGTTGCACAGCAACCGCTTATGCTCCGGTTGCAATTCGCGTCGAGGTCATGCCGCTGGATCTAAGCGCCAGCCAGGTGAGCCCGGTGTATTTTTGCTACGAACGGGTCCTTCACCTGCGTCCTTAAACTGGGCTTCCTTCTCAAGATGCTTAACAGTTCGCTGCGGCCACACAGTGCGAGACTACACAGCGATTCATTTACATTGGTGAACTGAAGCGCGGTTGGAGTGCGCGGATTTTTTCGTCAAAATATTGAGCCGCAACTAGTGGTCTCCACGACTACACCGGTTGTAGTGGGCCTCTGTGCTTCGAGTTGTCAATGCGGGGAGTCTGTACTTCCATTGAACATGTTTAGGGTTACTCACACTGAGTGAGGATGACAAAAGCAACACACGGCATGACGAAGACGACACCCAGAGCGATGAGCAAGACAACGGTGGGAATTCGTGGGTTGCCTGGAAAGACTGACTCGATCGCCTGAGCGACGTCAATACCCCACACGATGCGCTGGATGATCGCCGAACGGGACTTGTTGGAGAGGAGCACGGCACCCTCGCCCACCAAGCACGTCTGATCCAAGTCTCCACGTGGGCGGCGCTCAGGGTGCCGGCGCATGCGTGGGGTGACGTGGCGAGGTACTGCCCCGACAAGCTCCAAGTACCGCCCGCCCCAATCGAGACTATGACTGAAGGGCGAGTTCTGCGAATAATACGGGCTGATGATGTCCTGACCGTTCACATAGAGCAGTCGTGACGCATTACCGGGCCAGTACTGTGCAAGGCTGCCGCAAAGCGTGTCGTTATGGGCAGACATGTCGTCTGGCTGGCTCACGACGCCGCAAGCCCATGGCGAGAATGCGTATGGTCTCCCCGCCAGCTCAAACGCGAGCCAGAAAGACTCCTTGTCTCCATATGAAAATACAATCGGCAGGAAGCGGGACTCGGCGATGAGGATGAAGAGCGCGCGTAGAACGTTCGGCCCTGCCCGAGCCTTGTCGAGCACGACGACGGACGAGTCTTGTTCGTGGGCTGTAAGACCGTTCCAGACCATTGATTCTCGCAGTTGCGGCGATGGCTCGTGCGGGAACGGGAGACTGTAATTGTCGAGCGGGAAGAGTTTGAAAAACTCGCTTATGTAGGGCTTCTCGACAAGACTTCCGTCCGGCAGCGTCACGTTTACAGGGTTGTTGAGGAAGATGGTTTGGTTGATGACACGGTCGTAAAAGAATACCATGCCCAGATCCAAGTACGTGGACGCGTTCCAGAGTTGTGCCGGATTCTCGAAGAAGATGTCGTCGGCGTCTAGAAGCATGACCTCGTCGAAGGAAGAATGCAGGAGCGCTAGGGGCTTGAGCCAAAAGTTTTGAAACGATATCGCCGCGCCTTTGTTTGCGAAAAGCCGCGTCGGCAAGAGCAGTGAGCACACGTCGATGGTCTCAACGAGTGGGTCGGACTCGAGTAAATCGATTGAAACGGGCGAGAGCTCGTCAGGCAAGCAGTAGTAGACTTGAACCGGGTCGTAGTTTCCCAAAGCTCGTAGTTCTTGCAGCAGTGATGCACCCATGGGAACGACATGGTTGTGCAAAGAAAGCACGATACCACGCTTTGCCCAAGGAAACTTTGGCGTGTACCCCGTTGCAACGTTGAAGATGTCGTCGAAGGCGATGGAGGCATCGCGCTTGGCAGCCGGAAGCTTGAGCGATGTTAGGGCCTCGGGCGGTAACGTGTAGCGGGGCGCCGCAGTAGGCGCTGGTGGCACTGGATCAGCCTCCCACGTGACGACCCAGAAGTTGTACAGCAAGCTTGCGAAGCCCAGAGCGAAGATGCCGACGAAGAGCTGCCGCGTCGTTGGCCAACTTGGCGTCGCCATGGTTGTTACCAGCTAGTGACTGGGGATTGGTGGATTGCCTGATATCCATTGAATTATAGCCAATGAATGAGCGCATTTTTGTCGTATAAATTTCTATTTGTCTTGTGACCGACGCAAAGCATCATTGAAGTTCGACGAGCCCAATGCATGCGATGCAAAATCTACATTACCCGGAGTTGGCATAAAATGAAGTCTCACGCTTGAATAATGCAAAAGGCATAAGGAACGAACGGCGACGCGCCAAGTCGAAACTCATGCGGAATAGAGCCCAATGTCGTTGAACTGAGGCTATTGAGAAATAAACGCACAATTGACATTCAATTGGTTTCGGCGTTAGCAAAGGGATGAGGCACATTGACACCATGTGGCTCAGGCTTAGTCGTTGCGGCTGAGCACAATGAGCTGGTGCAAAAGAGGTTGGTTATCCGAGGCGTTGCAGGTGACCTTTTGATCGCAAGGCAACCTCGAGCGGCACCATCGCTGCCGTAGCACGCAAAAGCGTTGAGTAAAACACGATGTCGTTCTGCACCTTCCCGGTCGTAAACCAGACGCATTCCCGTACGATGTATGAAGCACCTACACTGCCAGCGGCGGAGCAACGATGCGTGGAAGAGAAACACTGCAAGTAACGACGGTTAGAGATAATCAAGGTCCCCTATGGTTTCCGTGTTAGTTGCTAAAGACAGCTTGAAAAGGCAGACATTGAACCAAGAAGCGACCATACATCTCGAGCGAAGTCGTGGAGCAGAGCACGAACGTCTTGTCGTCTAGGTGATATGTGCAGGGCCACTCACCGCAACATGACTCGGCTCGGTAGACAAAGTCCGAGTTGGGCAAAACGTTGTTATGAACCTGTAGCTTGGCTATTTGCCGCAGGTGGACAGCATTGAGAACCATATGGCGATGGTTTGTGGCAAGGACCTGCCCCTGTTGCAACCAGTACTGTACGGTCGGCGGCACCAACCACTGCTTGCAGCTACATAACGTTAATGGACTTGTTGATGTTTGTTGAGACCAACTTCGACAACAAGTTGTATCTCCACAACAGAAAGGAACCACATGGTGAACGAATACATTTGACAACGGTCAATCCAGCAAAACCCTTCTGATATACGAGAGTAATCGAAGGAAGATTTCTGGACGCCCCAAGAAATGTGGCAAAGCCTGGAAGTGAAATTCTTGGAACAAACACAACATATTGAAAGGATACTCAACGTTGTTGATTTGGGGCAATCAACATGACACCCGACGTTCAAAGTTACCCAAGCGAGAACAGAACCAAGTAGCCAAGACGCAAAAGTCTCAGCCTGAGACTTGGGCGTCAGCAACTATCGACTCCATCAACCTTCGTACCAGAGTAGGCCGCCACTGATCTATGGCTTGTTCCAAAGGCTTCATCAAAACAAATATAACTTGTTACTAGAACCCTACCAGATCATCCCAGCATCAATGTGATCCACAAATGAAATGCTGCAAGGACCCTGACAGAGTGACACTGCCGAAGCTTCAGCGAGTGATTGGGCCACGCGCGCGATCGTAACAAGGATGCCGGGGCTTCTGCTGGGGAGCTGCTCCAGCACACGAAGAGAGTGGGTTGGGGAACGGCTCTACGTGTGTAATGTTTTTAAATTACCTAGGTTTAAAAGCCGTTGCCAAACATTATGACACGGTAGTACTCGTATATTCATCTGGAGGTTTGTCGGCTATGAGGTATTGAACCTGCTTGGCGTGCTTGTCTCTTCTACCGCCTTTGGAAGCTGGTTGTTCTACCTGGTCACCACTCTTATCTAGAAGCGAACGCTTGCCGAATGTCTCCAAAATACGCTACCCTAGCGTTAGCCTAGATCTCAATTTTGGTTATACTTTAGTGCAGTACAGTTTGCATTTGTCAAATTCATAGTGGTATCAAATGCCTAGGCTACGACACCATGTGGTTCTACCACTGCATTCGAGGTGACGTTGGCGCGTACTGTCCATTTATCAAAAAGCCCAAAATGGCCGACGCATCTCTTGAGACCCATAACGAGGCGCTTCTGCCTCCGTCGCCCAAGCCCAGCCGCGCCCGGTGGCTCATTGGCGTCGCATGCGTTGTGATCGTGGCCGTTATCTGGACGTTCTCGAGCGTGCTCGTCCAGTACGTGTTCAACGAACTCGATTTCAGCCGCCCCTTCTTCGTGACGTACTACGCCAACTCGCTCTTCGCCGTGAACCTACCGCTCTACTACGGCGGTAAAGCACTTGGCTATGTCAAGCCCGCGTCGCACCAAGCCAGCTTCAGAGAAACGCTCCGCATCAGCGCCATCATCGCGCCGCTGTGGTTCATCGCCAACTACACGTACACCATCTCGTTGAGCATGACGAGGTAGGCCCAACTTAAACGGCAGTCTCTCACTAGTTTCTAGCGTCACGAGCAGTACCATTATCAGTTCGACGTCGGCCATGTTCACCTTCGCGCTGTCCATCTTTTTCCTGAAAGAGAAGTTCACGTGGCTCAAGCTCGTCGGCGTTGCGTTGTGCATGATCGGCAACTCGACCACTGTCTTTAACGACTCAACGGGCTCCGGTGGCGAGAGCGTCTGGGGTGATATTCTCGCGCTCGTGGGCGCCATCATGTACGGCGTGTACACGACGGCGATCCGGTATTTCATTCCCGATGAGCAGAAAGTTAGCATTGCACTCTTCTTCGGCCTTCTCGGCGTCGTCAACGCCGTGGGTATCCTGCCGTTTGTGCTTACGTGGCACTTCACGGGCCTCGAGAGCCTCAGCGATCTCACAGGCAACATCATCGGCATTCTCTCTGCAAACGCCATGTTCAACAACGTGCTGGCTGACTATCTCTGGGCGCTCTCAATGCTCTTCACGACGCCGACAGTTGCGACCATCGGTCTCTCGCTTACAGTTCCTATGGCCATAGTGGCGGACTACTTGGTGCGCTCAACGTCGCCCACCGTTGCCACGTGGTTTGCTGCCGCCTTTGTCGTTGGTGGCTTCATTATGATCAACATTACGAGCAAAAAGGTGGTCGATTCTCAGCAGACGACGCCGGAAGCAGACGAGTACAAGCTTGCAGAGCTATAATATATCGCTAGTGCTAGCTGTTTGTGTCCATTCGTTTTTTGGCAAATGCTTGCTACACATAACGTATTTCTGAGTGCTTCGCTTAATAGTTGGCCGCAGGTAGTGCTGTGGAATCAACCATCTGAAGTTTATGAGATGTACTTGGCAACTGCTGCCTCGATCGCACTGTGGGCATGAGCTACCGCAGCATTGGCAGAAGCATTTGCTGCGAAAACGTCGGAGCCAGTGGACGCACCCGCGACAACGACTACCGCCGAAGTCGAGTGGACCAAGGCTGAAATGTTTCTTGGTGACAAGGGCGCCCACGGGTCCAATGCCCCGCTCACGAAAACGACATTGCCGACGTTGATGTCGATGCCGGGAAATACAGCGCGTGTCTCCTGGATTCGATCTTCGGTGTCGGTGATGTTAAACGCGTCGGCGCAAAATCGATGGTAGACAGAATCCAATGTGACAAACTCGAGCGCTGAGAAGATTGAGTTCCCGGTTGTTTGTGCGAAGCCAAAAGCAGTACAGAGCTGGTAGCTCCACTGCCGGACGGCATCGACGGCATTGGGCCAATGCATTGCCACGGGAGCTAGCCAGTTGTCCGTGTAACTCGTGTGGGTGCAGGTCGTGCCGGTGACATTGAGACTTCGTGCGTGTACTACTGCCATCTTGTCGATTTGACGCAAACCATTCTTTGCTGTCAGTATGCCACAGGCATCTGAAAGTCGTAGTAGTTCCCAGTCGTTCTCTTGGGCGAGGCGCTGGTATTGCTGCAAGATGCACATTTCAAGAACCGTGCGATCAAGGGCCGTCGCCAATGGGGTACAAGTGTTGAAAATACGGTGAATCGCATCAGTGTCGTGGCTTGCAATGAGAGCATGGGCTTCCTGCAAGCCCATTGCGAGAGCGCCCACACAATCGTCGCCGCCGGCAACTCGAACAGCTTCCTCTACCTGCTGGACGTACTCGGGAAAGCTAGCCCGTAGCTCGATCGGTGCCGACGACGCCACGGCACCAGCAAATCGGTTAGGGTACGTGTATTTGGTCCACGTCGCGAGCATTCCGCCATAACCACCGCCAAAGAGCACCCATGGAGCGACATTGGAGAGGACGCGGATCATTATAATGTGGTCCTGAAGCGTCGCGATGTCCGCCACGGTGTTGCCCACAGTGAGGTAGGCCAGGCTGCTGAGACTCCAATCCGCCATGGGCTGCGATTGACCGTAGAACCGTTGCTCTACAGATACGACGAGCGCACCGTATTGCTGGGCTAGTTTCACCATAAAAAAGTTGTCGTCCGTGACGACAGAAGCATCTGCGGGGGAAGGTCCGCTTAAGTAGACAAAGACTGGCGAGGTCGGACCGGAGCTAAACTTGGCGTTCAGGTGGTACCGTTGTGACCAGAAGGGTGACGCGGCGCCTTCCGAGTGATTGAGAAGTTGGCTATCGAAGAACTGATCTGTTAAGACCAGTGGTGCTGGTGCCCCGGACGTGACACTGAGGTTGGTGAGGCTGTCCAGGGCGAGTACATCGCCCGTCTCGCGAGCTACAGCTTTCCATCGAAGGCGACGAGTAGCGTCGGATTGAGCGAAGAGGAGGCATGCAAAAAGCCGTAGAAAGATCGCCATGGCGCGTGGTCGAAGGTCAACCACCACTTTAAAGATCTCTAATTAGGTTCACAGGGATCCACTCGAAAGGTCACACGTCCAACGCTGGCCATGCTGTGAGAAGGGTGAATAGCCGAGGTTAAATTATTAATAATATGTCGTCGGACGACGACGACACTCAGTTGTGAATGTGGATTCTGGATTGTGCCATACTGGTCTGATTAGAGTCGCTTCGGATTAGATTACAGTAAATGGCTACCGGTAGTGCCAGGAGTAGTACCATGACTAGCATCACTTGTCAACCAAAGTCGTACAAGAGTGGCGGTCACAACACTCGCTCCAGTCGAATCGATGAACACATACGAACGCTCGCCTTCAAACTTCAGACAGAATTCTTTGCTCCGGCTAAACTTTGGTTGAAACCCATCTATGGTGGGCTTGATGGTGATGTATTATACCACTCATTCGTTTTCTGATGCTCTGGCGATGACAAACCTGCCGGTACGATTTCCACCGGCCTCATCAGATCAGGCTTCACCCACCGTCGGCTCATCTGAGTAGTCCTTTCGCATGTTAGTCTCGAGCAGGCAGCGCATGTGTATCTTGCCACGAGCAAACCTGGGTCTTTCTCCCAGAAGTAATGTAATGTCGCCGCGTCCAAAATGAGTTTCAGTCTCATGCTACCATCACGCGTACATGGTAGGCCTCACTACCTATCCATGGTTCTTGAAGGCGAAGAAGCAATCCATAGCCGCGCGAGCACCAACGATGGGGCTTCCTAATCCGTCGATGGCCGAGAGGAGTCGTACCCCATGTGTTGGTGCCCGCCGAAACACACTCAGGTTCTCCCCAGCTGTTGCAACATCAGCTTTATGTAAATCTGATAATGCTCGACATCAGTGGGGGAGTTCTCAAAATGTGG
>JNBR01002225.1:0-10478 GCA_002081595.1 Achlya hypogyna
GTCCTTCTCGACGTGACGCCTTTGCTTCATCATCGCCTGGTGCTCGCGGATCTGCACGTCGCGAGCAAGAAGCCGCTGGCGTCCGGCGCTTTCGGTGAAGTGTGGCTCGGAGTCTACGGCGGCCAGCAGGTCGCCATCAAGCGCATGAAGAACCAAGAGGCCCGCATGGTGCAAAAGTTCATCGATGAGATTGTGCTCATGTCCCAGTACGTATCCTCCTTATAGTCATTGACTCTAACAACACTTGATTGCAGGATGGACAGCGACTACATCGTCAAGTTTGTGGGTGCCAGCTGGACGCGCCCCATCGAGATCGAGTGCGTCGTCGAGTACATGGACCTCGGTGACCTCCGCAGCTACCTTGTGGCCCACCCACCTTCAGTGTTCACGTGGGACCAGAAGTACAACTGCATCGTGAGCATCGTGCGTGGTCTTGTGTACCTCCACACGTACAAGCCGCCGATCATCCACCGCGATCTCAAGTCGCGCAACGTGCTTCTCGACTCGGTCAAGGGCACGAAGCTCACGGACTTTGGTGCTTCGCGCGTCGCCGAAGAAGACGACCTGATGACCAACGGCATCGGCACGTACCAGTGGATGGCACCCGAGGTGATCGCCGGCACCAGCTACGGCGCGGCCGCCGACATCTACTCGTTCGGTAGGCCATGTTGTTATCGGAGGTAGGTGCTGATGGTGGTGTAGGCATCATCTTGTCGGAGTTTTGCACACACCAGGTGCCGTACGCGGACCTGCGCCACCCCGAGACCAACAAGCCGCTGCCCCAACACTATGTGCTCAATGAGGTGCGGGCCGGCTCGCTGCACCCGACGCTTGCGGGCGAAGGTGTGCCGTCGTGGGTGGCCGATATTGCGATGCAGTGCCTCCAACTCAACGAAGAGGACCGCCCAACGGCTCTCATGCTTTCGTCGTTGCTCAGTCGCTGCAAGCCGTAATAATACTCCAACAAGGGTTTTATCATGGGTATGCTTTTATTCATGATTGTTTTGAGCTCGGTAACTTTGAAGTCCATTAGTTGTTGTGCAATTGCATTGCGCGTCGCCTTTGTGCAAATGCACCATATTCATTTACTTCAGCAATGAATAAGTAGGAAAGCTGGCAGGTACCATTTTGATTGCTGGAAGATTTTGTCCCTGAGAACGTTGACAGCTTTTTGCAGTACGAAGGCGGACGTAGAGAAGCAGGCATCGAGTGAGTGCTGCGTAGGGTGGTTATTGCTCGCTTGAATGAGCTTTTACGATTTGGAGATAAAACTTACCGATACACGAAAGGGGCACTTTCCGCTGGGCCAGTTACAAAACTTGTTTCGCGGCAGTTGGGAATGGCCGAGAGGCGTTCGGGCGACGCGCACCCGCCTTTTTCGCTCGTCGAGTACGACGAGCCAATTTTGGTCGAGGCCAACCCGCACGCAGAGCTAAATCTGTCACCCCCAAAAGAACCTATCCATGCGGCCGAACCTACCATCTCCCCCGAGATCCTACGAGCGATGCTTCCTCCGCGGTACGCTGCCTGGATGTCAGTGCGGGTGGTACGATCTATTGTAGAGAGTGGAAGGAATTGAGCGGTACGTGGATGCAGCACGTGTCCATGACGCCAAGCTCTCGGGCGGACGTGGTTGCTCTGCAGGTACAGCAATACGATGACGCCACTGCATTCTTTGCACAGGAAAAACTCGATGCAATGCTGCTCAAGGAACAGGCCAAGAAACACGGTGTATGTGCAAACCGCGAGCGTCTGCATGCCCAAGTGTTTGGTTTGTTACTTGCTGCTGAGCATTGCTTTGACGCGGCTATAGATGAAATGATCCGTCAAGTGACACTGGCGTGCCCCGAACGGGGCTTGATGCTGCTTCGTATTCGCGACGAGATCCGCATGACAA
This sequence comes from Achlya hypogyna, assembly GCA_002081595.1. Lineage (NCBI taxonomy): Eukaryota > Oomycota > Saprolegniomycetes > Saprolegniales > Achlyaceae > Achlya > Achlya hypogyna. Next base: position 1,898 of record JNBR01002225.1, read on the forward strand.
TTGAAGCGTACCAAGCGCTGTATAATACCAGGTGCGTGCAAAGCGGGTACACGAAGAGATCACCAGGGTGTAGCCTTTCGTTCGGTATTCGAAAGACAGTCATGGCCGAAGAAGGCATGCAAGCGATAGAAGACAAGCTGTCTCAACTGGAAACAACCAATGCTGAACTACGAGAAGCTGCGTGTTATTGGTCGCACCGACTGAAAGTTCTCGAGCACCAGCATGCCATGGAACGACAAACCCGCTTGGCTCAGCAAACAAACGTCGTGACACTACTGCGAGACCAAATTCACCACTTTGAAACCTTTGGCGACTTGAGCGACGGTCAATAATCTGGACCGCAATGCTATATTTTACTTGGCGTATATCAATAAAGTTGTTGGCACATTTTGGCAATACTAACAAATTCACATGTAAACAAAACGTGCATTGATGTGCAATCTACGGGCTTGATGGAGGTGCCACGAGTCAATCTTCTCGGTCCATCTCTGCCTTGTAGCGATTCAAAAGCACTGTAATCTCCATAGCAGTCGGACGCTCTGCCTGGTCGAAGCGAAGGCATTTCTTGGCGACCCGTTGCACCCAGGATGGGACGTTCGGGCCAGTCAGCGTCGGATGCAAACGCCCAGTGCGGACCTCTGTAAGCACGTAATGTTTGCCGAGTGGCTTCTTCGTCTCTGGGTGGCGCATATCCGCGTACGGCACTTGATGCGTGCAGAACTCCGATAATATGATACCTAAGCAAGAAGTGAGTGTACCTATGGTACTGGGTAACCAGACAACTGGTGAGCTTACCGAATGAGTATATATCGGCGGGCGCCGAGTACTTGGTACTCACGATGACTTCTGGAGCCATCCACTGGTACGTTCCGATGCCGTTAGTCATCGTGTCATCTTCCTCGACAACGCGGGATGTGCCGAAGTCCGTGAGCTTCGTGCCCTAAGCCCCATCTGGTTAAGGTTGAGGACACTTTAGAATTCATACTTTGACCGAGTCCAACAGCACGTTGCGGGACTTGAGGTCGCGGTGGATGATTGGCGGCTTGTATGTGTGCAAGTACACAAGTCCGCGCACAATGCTCATGATGCTGTGGTATTTTTGCTTCCACGTGAATTGCTCTGGCGACCGATTGGCAAGGTACGAGCGGAGATCACCCAGGTCCATGAACTCGACTACGCACTCGATCTCGATGGGGCGCGTCCAGCTGGCTCCGAGAAACTTGACAATGTAAGGGCTGTCGAGCCTAGATACAACTCGGAATGAGCTCGTTCTTACGGGGCTGCAGTGTACTGGGCCATGAGAGTGATCTCTTCGATGAACCTTTGGACGGAGCGGGGACGTTTGTCCTTGATGCGCTTAATGGCAACAGGGTTTCCGCCGTGGTCACCGCGCCAGACTTCACCAAAGGCACCAGAGGCCAAAGGCTTCTTGCCATTCACAGTCACGTCGCGGAGCTCTAGTCGGTGGTGGTACAGAGCCTTGACGTCGAGCACGACGTCCGCGTCGGCGTAGATGAGAGATCCTCGAGTTCCAGTAGTTCCCCGGGTATTAATGGATCCTCGCGTGCCATTGGTGCCCCGTGTGCCCGGCGTTCGGACTCTCGGGTAGTCGGAATGCGAATTGCGGTTGGTAAATATCGGGGGATCGTAGCGAATGTAGCTGTCGCGTGGAGGTGACTGGCGTTTCCATTTAATGGCCACAACAGCGATAATGACGATGACAACGAGAGTGCCGCAGCCAATACCAACAATGAGTACCGTATCTACACAACGTAAGATGCCACGGATGCATAGCAACTTGAGACGCACTGGAGTGAGTCGTTGCCGGGACTATTCACGTCATATCACTCTCCTTTGCACAGCTAACGCTAAGTACCTGGTCCGATTACACATACGTCGACAATACAAGGCTTCGACCACAGCGTCTGAATAGAGCCCCCTCGGGCTTCACAGCTGGCAGCGTCGGTGTGGATATCCTTATCAATTGCATAGCCTGTGCCGTCGGCACCAAGCGGAGCGAGGTTGGCCAGGAAGCTGAACGTCTTGGGGTCGATGGTGATACTATCGAGGGAGGGGCAGTTCGTGATATCGCTGCGTAAGACATAAGTGAAACTTGTGACGCAGCTCGACTTACATGTGCTGAATGGATGCGGAAAGCGAAACGTTGACAATGCTGTGGAGGCGGGAATTGTCCGACAGGTCCCTAAATGGGAACGTTGCGATGCATTCCCGCAACGTGTACGCACAGATACGTGAGATTGGACCACATATAGTTGGAGATGGCAGTGAGACTGTTATTCGTTGCATCCCTAACCAAATTTTAATCACCAATAAAGGAAAGGTAGGGGATACAGCCAGCGGAGGCCAGCGGGCAAAAGGTCGAGTTTGTTCACGGCATTCGACTGAATACTCCTAAGGTACAAATGTTGGGTATTGTGCTGTACAGGTGTGGAGGTGTACAATTGCTTTAGAGTTGATGGCAAATTTGACGGAATAGCAACCAAGTCGTTACTGCCGATGTTTCTAGTTGGAGTGAGGGCCGTAATTTAACCAACAGACAGGTAGGTGAGATTGATGGGCCACCCATTGATCAAGTTGAATGCCGTGCCGGGAGAGTACGAGATCATACTACGAAGGGTCATTTTGAGCGGGTCAGGATGTTGTCGACTACATACAGGCTCTGCACACCGTCCCATTCGGTTGCCGAGGTTTTAGTCAGGTCGAGGTTGGTGACATTTTGGAAAATGCTATCCAATATGTCGCCAAATAGCACCAGAATGCTAGGCAGTACAGCGTAGACACGACAGCAGGAAGTTTCATGACAGCGATTGTGAAGCCGACGGTGCCAGCAATTGTTCTAAGTTGACACGTGAATACCAGAACATCATAGAAGTCACCGTACAAGTTGGTAGAGGTGTAAGCTGTCATGTCGCCGACGGCATGAATCCCCCCACCACTGATAAGCCATATTCCAGGCATCACGTCCCGAGCCCACAGACAGTTTTTACTGTTCACGAGACATACGCTGCTGTTGCCTGTACAGGCAGAGTCGGCGGCAAGCACGAGCATTCCTGGTTTAAGCTGGTCGTACGGACACATCGCGAGCGCCCGCACAAGAAGCGCCAAGGTGAATACGATGCCTACGTGCTGCATTCTTGCTGGTGCAAGGCTTTTTGGCACTGCTAGTTGTCATTTGAAATCTGCAGATTGCCATCTGCAATTTTGCTGATGGATCCGACGCCTCTTCCACCAATCACAACGCACCATGCCACCGTTCAGCCAATAGAACGCCGACAAGACAAGCCCGCGCAAAACTCCACTGGCCTGTGCAACTTGCCCCTCTGGTGCGTTCAACGAGCGTGTGCAAAGCTTTCGAATTTGTTTGAGTCCCGAACGGCCAACGCTCACAGAGCGATTCCCAAAATGTGGAACTGACCAGCCTTAGAAATCATAAATAATGTACTATGGTCCACAGCGCGCATCAAACAACAGCTTGCATTGCACGGCTCCAGGCTTAGCACCGTAAGGGAAAATTGTCCAACATAAGCACGAAGACCAACACACTCTCTCTTGCATTTTTTAAATGGAGGCTCAAGGTGGCAACAAGGCGCCATAGCTCGGGCACAGGCGTACACCAAGCGTAAATCTACGTTGCGTGCCTCGTAGTGTGTAGGCGCAAGTCAATTCTTCGTCAGCGCCAGCCAAGCTTGGTATGATGAGATGGTTATCTTTCAAACAGATACGGAGGAACGATCTTCGTGGCGTATTATATACTAGTACACTATGCAGCAGTGCGTGAGAGGGATTTCACAGTCCGCGACAGCATACACCGACCTTTTATAATATCTCGTGTTTGGCTGGTCGGATTGGCATTTCGTTTTCGCCAGGGCACCCAAGCGTTCAGAGAGCATAACCAACACGGCAACACTTCTTGAAAAGCAATATCCTGCGAGAACGGGCTTTTCAAGCGGTTGGTTTCTGCTCATTCTACCCTCTCAACTCAATAACCCGTAGCAAATCATTATTGAAAAGATATATCAATGTAAGCTCTCGGAGTCAGCGCGCGTTTCATACTGTGACGCGCGAAATAACACTACCTCCATGAATAAATTAAATTTGGACACGGTCCGTGTATGCTGTCGTGGACTGTCAGTGAAGTGGCTCTTGTTGGAAAACCCCCTGGATTTGACGCTGCAATTTTTACTTTATAGCCAACAGGGCGGATCTCCCTTTTAGAGTTAACCAAAATGAAGTTTTCCTTCGCATTGCTAGCTGGGTGTGCCATAGCTAAAAAAATTTCTTCGAAACACGCTGTGCGGGAGCGCCGAATCTCCCTCGTTGACTCAGCCAAGGTGCCCAACTCGTTACGATCAACAATTTCTTCGACGACAACCCTCTCCGGTTTTGCTATCCTTTCAGCGTTGTTTTCGGTACACTGCCCATCCTTTTCACGCCTCGAAACCGAATCGACTGCCACCACGGTTCGTAACGGAGCAGTATGCTCTGGAGTGTGCGCATGACTATCTTGATGGATTGGCAATGATCTTGCACACCTTTCCAGAACCAGCGGACAATATTTTACTTGCTCATAAGATGTCGTTAATGGAGTTGTGGCTGACGTGGACTAACGCGCGTGTGATGCAAAGGATTCGTCGAGTTGCCGGCTTTTGCTGCAGTTTTATTATTCCTGATACTGCAGTTTGGAGTCGTGGCTCATGATGCAATACGTCGAATGAGCATTCTATGGTCATCATCTGCCTGTTATGTTGATGTCAGCGGTATAGTTTCACAGTCAATGGACCAATACTGGCCTAATTACGACACAAGTCACCTATTTGGCATTCAAAAGTAGGGCCCGGACCCCAGCGAACATAGTGCGTAAAAACCTATTGAGATGCTCTGCGTAACATGAGATGCTTCTATTGCGAAGTTCTTCAACGTCCTTCCTGCGGCCGGTGGACGTCTTGCCCCAGTAGCGCCAACTACGTCTACTGCACTGCTCTGAGAGCGCTAGCTGCCCTTGCCTCGCTCCACCTTCAACCGCTGAACTAACACTCATGCCCGTTTGCACGGCGTACGTGACAAACAACGACTTGATCCTCATGTGCACCAACCTCTTGGCCGTATTGGACAGCTCCTCGCCAATGCTCGCTGCACTTTAAACACTCGTGCAGACGACGATGGTTGGAATGCTGTTCTGCGTATGCTCCTGACTTTACGCCGGTGGCTTCCTGCGCATCTCGACCTCATGTGTCCTTCGTGATTGTGGTACTTATTGGGTGCATGGCTGCTCCTGAACATTCGTATACTTCGCCCGGACCTCTCCAACCCTGCGCTCTTGCCGACAAATGAAAGTCGCTGTATTGATAAAGCTCAATTGCTGCTCTCTTCAAATATCAGACTCGCTACGCTGCCCTCCATCTCACCACGCTTCAACGCTAAGTGTGATGCCGCCAAAAAATCACCCTCTAGGTCCCCGCACGTACTCATGGAAGCCATCACCACAAGCTTCGGCTCTCTCAAACCATCAGCATCGTCACTGCTAAATGAGGTGGTTGCCTGCGTATTTACGATAAATTTTACCGCAATGTCGTAGTACCCGTACCGTGTATTTCGACGTGCACCCCACAGCTGGTTTTGATGAACTGCGATTCTCGCGGCGCATCGACAGGTGAGCAAAAATACCGCTCTACTTCCTACTACACAAACAGCTAGATATGATGAAACCCTAGTCTCGACAACCAAACATTTATAGGCACTAGCCAGTGCCGAACAACAAAACATATAGTAAGCTCTCTGTAATAAGTGAATTTTGAATACATGATTGGCCAGTTAGCCACCTGGGTTACCTTACAAGCTTCTTCAGCTGGATGACGATGTGACAGCGAGCATTGCTCATACAGCATCTGCACCTGTGGCGTCTGCGTTTCCACCAAGCTGTAATACCTAACCCAACGATCAATCCATGATAAATTTATTTTCTGGTATGTGGCCCCGCTTGTTGCTCGTGACCTTGGCAGCAATCGCGGCGGCGGTTTTCAGCGCCGACACATGCAAGTACTCTTATTATGGGCCAGACCTCCGTGTCTACACAACAGACGAATCTTGTGGCCCCGTTCCAGCGGACCAAAATGTGTCGTACTGCGTTGTCAATTCGACTAACTGCGAGATTGTCGCCAACATCACGATGAACGGACGAACGAAGCTGCCGTTTTTCAATGCCATCGGTGACATCACCAAGGCCAACATTGCCTACTTGTACAAAAGAAATCTCACAGCGCTTCTGACACTGTTGCTTGATAGGCGCTTCGGTAACAAGTCGCTCCTTGTCATGAAGGGAATGTCGTTTCCATCAACGCTAACTCACTTGTACGTTCAAGTCAAACTCTCGACTTTGCACTTACTATGAATCCTTAGGCTCGTCGAAAACATCACAACTCTTGACTTTAACCAGCTCACCAAGCCGTTCCCACTGACGATGCGCCGCATGTATCCTAAATGTGCATCATGCCCGACGCTCACTCATACCTAGTGAAATTATCGACTCGTATCTCGATGTCTTCCCAGCAACGTTTTCGTGGCCAACGGGTTTGAAAAACTTGTAAACTCCACTCGTTGTAAAGCCACCGACTGACATGAGATAGGACACTACGCAACAACCGTCTTCAGACGATTCCCAAGGGACTACCGGACGGTCTGGCATCCATGTACGTTTAATCTACGACCCGTGGCGGAGCTTAATCGAATTTGGTGCAGCGCCATTCAAAACAACACGCTAAATGACTTCAACTACCTCCCACCTAACCTCACATTTATGTACGCAACACGCTTTTGCCCACATCTAACAGCTTCCTTCGTAGCAACATCCGCAACAACCTTTACGAAAAGGTCACCGACAAGGACTGGACCAATTTGTACTATTTGTACGGCATTTTTGGCGGTTTGTGTCCTCATGTGTCGGTTCGTAGACAAATGAGCTATAACCCGATCAAGACGTTCGCCAACGTCAAGCTTTCGCCCAAAATTCGATTCTTGTAAGCACCCTCGCGTTGTACTCGGTAATGACGTGCGAAATTTGTAGTTCGTGCGTCGACTGCCCGATCACCAACTTCACAATCAACCAAGCCACTTTCGATGCCGTGGATGTGCTGCCAAAGTGCGGCGAGGACGAAGAACCGATCAAGTTAAATTGCTTCCGTTTCAACCAAGACATTAACGTCGATGCGGCTGCCTGCACGGCCATTCAGGGCACCATTCAAACGCTCTGGGCTGGCAAGGCGGACAACAAAATCAACGTTTGCGTCGTTCCGAGTACACCGAAGCACCCTCGACCATAAGCTAATGTCCTTGCCTAGATGAGGTGTCATCGGCTTCCACGTCATCTCCCACCAACCGTACACCATTATACTTCTATTCCTACAAGTGTTAACGTGGGTTCGACCGTAGACACCCCACTCATTATTGGGCTTGCGGTCGGCGGTGTCGTCATCGTCATCATCGTTGCCTTCATTCTCGTTCGGCGCAGCAAGAAAGCTGCCCAGGACACCGCCATGTACTACCAAGGAGAGTACACCAACGGCACCAGAAACGCAACCCAGTTGGGCACGCAGCAATCGGCGGGCGAGTACTCGGACATGGGACTGAACGTCGAGGACCTCCGCATCCACAAACTGGACAATGCTGACCTCAAGGTTGTGTCGAAAAAGCCACTGGCCTCCGGCGCTTTCGGCGAAGTCTGGCTTGGTACCTATTGCGACGAAAAGGTCGCCGTCAAGCGCATCAAGGACCGCCGCATCGAGTCCGTCAAGAAGTTCATCGAAGAAATCAAGCTCATGGCCATGTACACAACCTGACCCAACGATGCCGCTCACCCGATGGCGATAGGATGGACAGCGAGTTTGTCGTCAAGTTTGTCGGTGTGAGCTGGCGCCGCCCCATCGAGATGGAGGTCGTCGTCGAGTACATGGACATCGGCGACCTGCGCAACTTTCTCATGACGCGCACGCCCGCGACCTACAGCTGGCCCGACAAGTTCACGGCCATCATGAGCATCGTGCGCGGCCTCGTGTACCTGCACACGTTCGAGCCGCCGATCATCCACCGCGATCTCAAGTCCCGCAACGTGCTCCTGGACTCGAAGAAGGGCACCAAGCTCACCGACTTTGGCGCGTCCCGCGAAGCCGCCGATGCCGGCATGACCAACGGCATCGGCACGTACCAGTGGATGGCACCCGAGATCATCCTGGGCACCGAGTACACGATCGCGGCCGACATCTACTCGTTCGGTACAGCGGATGAGCGGCCAGCAAAGTCTCACGGAGCGTAGGCGTGATTCTGTCCGAGATGAGCACACACGCCGTGCCATACGGCGACGTCAAGAACCCGGCGACGGGCCGCGCGTACACGCAGCAAGCCATCATGTCCAAGGTGACGGCGGGTGAGCTGCGCCCAACGTTCGAGCAGTACGACACGCCGGTGTGGGTGCGCGACCTGGGCATGCAGTGCATGGCGCTGGACCCGGACGACCGGCCGACGTCGCTGACGCTGACGGCCATCTTGCAGCGTGTCAAGACGCAGTTTT
>JNBR01000012.1:10446-24127 GCA_002081595.1 Achlya hypogyna
TGGCTCATCGAGACCAAGAGATTCGAGGTCTCACAAAAAGCGCTGGAATATGCTCAATATTCTGTGGACAAGCGTGTCGTCAAGTACTTGACCGAAACCCCACGGATTTGACCGATGCCACTTTGAAAGTAGTCCACTATCGCAAAAAAGTTTTTTGCAACATTTTAGGGTTTGCCTCAAGCTCTACCACAGGTGCTGTCATGAAAGTTCCAACTGCACATTGCAGACGTGACGTGAGGGTCTGTCAATATTGTTAAAGCGATATTTGGGAACGATAGAGGAAAGTCCGATACTTTGGACTTCTTTCGAGCGATACGCGCGTGAATTTGCAGCGTGAACGAAAGTGTCGAGAACTGGAGCGAGGACCTTCGAACAATGCGATCATTTCGACTAAAGCCAAACGGCGCAAACTGGTTTTGTCAACTTGGTTCATTGAAATATGACTAAACGATGTGTGGGCATCTGGATCACGGAGGCACTTTGACAGCTTAGGCACTCAGGTGGAATCGCACTGGCTGGGACGATATAGTTCTTATTCACTCCCGTGAGCAGAGAAATTCATAAAAATAGGAGAAAAGATGTATAGTATTTTCATTATCTTCATTTCTAGATGCAACTATGATTGTGCATGTCCTGCTTGAGGAAACTGGTGCCGGTTCTTCATGCATGATGCACGGCAAATCAACCGTGCACCACAAGCTGCACCTGGTGATCCAGCGTCAATATTCAATATCGAGTGCAATATATATACAATACTTTCAATACTTTTAGCAGATATTATACTACAATATCGCGCAAGAAATTAGTTCACGCCATGCTCTATACTCAGTGAGCTGAGGTTTGAGAAACGTGCACGGCTAAGTGTGCACGTCGAATGGCTTCATTTGGGCTTCATTTCATCCATCCAAGCTTCCAAATTATCGGCAAGGATTCACAACAAGTCATGGTATTAGTCTAATAATACACAATATATACTTCTCTTGTTGGTGCGCCCAAGTAACCTTGCACATATCCAATATGGAGATCTGGGATTGGACCGCATTTTTGTTTGCGCCATGGCGGCCGTCTTCCAGTCTCGCGACCTGCTCGACATCATCCTGGCGTATCAGGATGGTTGGTACGAGGAGCAACTCGAGCTTATCGTCTCGTTGGAGCTTAAAGGTTTGCATCACCTCGTGCAGGCAGCGCAGCAGCAGCCGATGCCGTCGATCGAGCTCGTGGCCGACATTATCGGGCCGTGGGTGGCCAAGCACGGCGTCGCCGCGGCGCGGCGGCTCGTGCGCGACATGGCCGACGTCGGGTGCATGCTCTTTCTCTACTGCGCCTACGACGGGGATGCTGCGCTGCTCGCCGGCCTTCATGGCACCCTTCCCGCCCGGGATCACCGCCGACTCGTCCATGCTGCAGCCTCATGCGGCAATGTCGATATTATGACCTTTCTGCACACACACGGCTATGATGGCTTTAGCGCCGACACAATGGACACGGCTGCCGAGTGTGGCCACCTCGGCGTCGTCCGTTTCCTTCATGCTACGCGACGCGAGGGCTGCACGACCAAAGCCCTCGACATGGCTATCTACAATGGCCACGCCGAAGTAGCTGAATGGCTGTATGCCCATCGTACCGAAGGCTGCAGCCACAGCGGTGCGCTCTTTGCAGCCAAGAGGGGCTACGGTTCGTTGCTGCGACAGATGGTTGCCGATCGTCGTCTTAATCTCGTGGGCAGTGAAATCGTCCACGCAGCGCGCGCCGGCCACTTGAGCGTCGTGCAGTACTTGGCCACCTCCGCCGCCGCTACCCACGTGCGGCAGGCCAAGTACGCCGCCAAGGCCCGAGGCCACGCCGATGTCGATGCATACCTTGCCCAGAATTTGGCTGTCCACTGACATTAAATGCATGAATGTATCTTGGCCCATGCAATGTGATATCTTCTACACTAGTCCATGAGCGGGTCCACCTCGCATCACACTTCATATATCTCCACGCCACCGACTTATATAAAATGGTGTCAATCGAACAACAAATCAAACGGATTCGTGGTCGTCGGCGGCTGTGGCGGCGCTTGTTTTGGGCTGTCAAACGGGTTAAACGACGCTGGAGCCTACGTACTCCTGAGTCTCCTCGGCACAACGCTTGACCGACCGCTGCCGGCACGTCGTCGTCCCAAAAGATCAACGGCGCGTCATCCTGCGCCGCGGGAGCTACCGGCTTGGTCGCAACACGTAGCGCCGGCTCGGTCACGGCATTAGGAGCGAGCGCGACCTGTGGAACCACAACAATCGGATCGTCATCGAAGGATATGAGCGGTGCCGCAACTGATGCCGGTGGCTTGGACGGCGATGGGCCACTGACTTTGTGCACGCGCTCTTTGGCAAAAGCCGCAAACGGATCGTCGTCATCGTCGTCTGTAAAGGTGGCGGTTTTGGGCGCCTTCCTTGGGGACAGTGTGCCTTCGGCAACCAGCTCGTCCTGCTCAGCTTCATTGACCTCCTCTATTAGTCGCGGTGAGCGCCTCGGAAATGTATTCGCAGCTACGTTTGTGCTTGCGGGCTGGCAGTGGGCCCGAGCGTTTGGGCGACAAGGCTGTCGTGGCCTTAGCTGCCATCGCGCAGGCCTCGTGGTAGTGTCCAAGGGTCTGTTGAACTTCGTCGTTTAGGCCAAGGTACTTTTCAAGATGCTACGGTCCCATAAGGCGCGGGTGAATGTCGGGAGGCTTACGTTGCCGTTGCGATTCGCTTCCTGTTCAATGATTGCCATGAGCCGGCGGTCCAATTGCTTGAGCTGAGTGGCCAGTTCCTGTGGTCGTGTAAGCGCCCTAGTTCTAAAGGCGACGGACCTGCAGGATGTCGCTGTCGTGCAAAGTCGTGTAATGTGTTTTGCTGGCTTCGTGCAACATGTCTTCGAGCATGTCCATGATGTTTTTGGTGACATGAAACGTTTCGTCGGGCCCCAGATCCTTGTACACGTTGGGCACGGACGTCTCTTCTTCGACTTGCTCTACACTCACGTCAGTCCGGAATGTGACTCATGGCACCACCGGCGGCAAAAGCGAAGGGGTTGTCTTCTTGGCCACGGGGTGGGGACAGCACCGGCGCCCGCGTCGTGTCGTACTGCGTTGGGAACACGACGCCCTGGATGCGCATTTTGTGGTACGTGTCGACAAATCCGGGGAAGTCGCGGCGAAATGGAAGAAAAGCTTCGCCCCATGCTTGCACGAGCTCTAGCGTCCGAGCTTGGATCTCTAAGCTGTCGCGGCCGCGCTTCGTAGCATGTTCTTTGTACAGCATCTCCATTGTATGCATGAACTTGGGTTTCGCGATGCGCTGCCGCATGCCCTACCACGCCACTGAGCCTCGCGAAACCTTGGAATAGACGTGTTCCGTACCCTGCCGCAGTTCTTTACAATGGCCTCCACCAAGTGTAATGCCGCGAGGACTACAGTGGTCGACGGGTTAGCCAGACGCATGCGAACCATGCGCGTGGCCTCGTCGCGCACTTCGTCGTCGAGCACTGCGTTCAGCTTGTCGACGACAGCAATGATGAGCGGCCAATTTTCAGCCGTCGCATAGTCCGACGTGGCTTCGTCGATGAGCTTGTCTAGAGCCTCGAGCGCCGTGCGCTGCTCGGGAAGACATAGTGCCAGAGCAGACTTCTTCTGGATGTAGTCCAGCGGCAACGTCATCGTGAGCTTGCTTTGACTCTTGGACGCATGGAGGAAGCGGCGCCACTCCGACATGGTAAATAAATATCCACTGCCGCAATCAGTCAAAATGGCCCCTTCACCTCTGTTTAGTGACTAGGAATTTACGTGGCATCATCATGGCGAAGAGGGACTGCTCCCTGCCTTTGGGTCCATGAATAGAGGGAGCCGGATGCGGACCAAGGTACGTGGCGGATTGCACCATTTTTCCGTACAAATCCTTTAGCGGGATATGCCGAAAATAAAATTTGTTCAAAATTACTGGGAAAACGTTAGCTGACATTCACGAACCTGAAACGAAACCAGCATCGCCTCACATTTCGGAGGCACAACTAACAATTGCAACTAAAAATTGAAAATGAACGCATTACTCCAAATGTCGCCAACAGTTTAGACGTCCCTAGAGGTCGTACTGGCAGCATGCGCTGATGCATCACTAACTGCAAGGCCCTTGGATAGCTCTTGAACTGTCCACTAGAAAAAACACATCGTCCCACAATGTCATCTAGCTTTAGTCATGAACATTGCCACTATTTGAAGATAGGGGTAGAAGCCTTGACAAATGATGTCTGTCTGCCGTTCGCACCGGCCTCGGAGTATGTTTAATTACGTGCAATACAATGTATTAGTTCAACAGGAACAACGGAAAACACTACCAAGAAAATTGTAACGTTTATATGTGCGAATTAATCCAAAGCGCATAAAGTAGAGCGCGGAAACCACGTTGCATCTACCTCGATTCAAGTAGCATTCGAGCGATTAGTCAGATGGACATAGTTCCCTTGTCCTCAAGTGGCTTGGCCAATCCCTTTGGTCGAAATGTTATTTTCGGCACCAAATGGCAGAGGTGGCAGCAACCAACTGCCTATCATGGCCAAACCGCGCCAAGTTCGCCAACGACACGACTGGGACTGCGGGCTTGCTTGTGTACAAACTGTCCTCGATTGGCTCGGCGCCAAGGCTGACAATGCCGACAGCCTCGCAGTCGCAGTGGGCACTCAGAGCATCTGGACGATTGACCTCGTGGCTCTGCTTCTCGAGGAAGTCCCGCCAGGAAGCCGCGTCACGTTCTATTCCCACGTGCTTGAAGCCAGCTACCACCTCGCGCACGATTGCTTCTACTACCGCGAGTATCTCACAGACATGAAGCGCATCCAGCCGCTCTTTCGCTCCGTTGTTGCCTTGGGCTGTGCCCATCGAGGTAGCCTAGGCTTGCCAGCGTTGCGCGCTGCGTTGCGCGAGGGTAGCCTCGCTCTCGTGCTTCTGAACGCGAGCCAACTATCGTGCTGTGTGCGGAGCGAGAGAGCTTTTGGCTTCGAGGGTCACTTTATCGTCGTGTTTGGCATCTCCAGCGATGGTGTCAATTATGTCGACCCAGCATCCCCGCAACACTCGACATGTTGGATGACCATCGCGACATTTGAGGCTGCGCGAAAGTGCTCTGGCACAGACGAAGACATCGTCTTGATTTCCCGCTGACGACATCATTGCTTCTCCGAATGGTGTGCCAGAAAATGAATTTCGATGGCTTGTTGGCGATCTCAGTCGGTGCGCTCCAAGAATTGAGCCGGCGATTTAAATGGTCCTTTGAAGTCACGCGACGTAATGAAATTAGCATGTGCCCCGTGAGGTCTCTTCCTACTGCTCCCTGTCTAATCGGTAGGTTAGAATTTAGTGTCAAACTGGCAGGGATGGCAATTCTATCTGTGCCAGGTTGGTCAAGAGATCAATGTGCTTTCAAATAGAACGGATGGATTTCAACGCGGTATTATCAATGGCACGGAGTGTTTTTGTTTATGGATCTCTATTAATCATAGAGTACTCGTTCCAGTCACCGAAATCGTCGGTTAGCAATTTGTCAAATGTCCAGCCATACCGCAGCAATAGCTCGTTCATTCGGGAATTGGTCGTCCAGGTTGCCGCCGTCACCCGATGCACCCCTTGACGCTTGGCCCAAGCCATGCATGCGTCGTGCATCTCGCGGCAATAGCCGAGGCCCGTGCTCGTCTCCGAGAGAATCACACCCCACTCGGCCTCGCCCTTGACCAAATCGATGACGCGGAAGCCGCACGTGCCCACGACGGCTCCAGTCGCAGTGTTGAGAACGTCAAAGCAGGCGCCGGTGGCGTCGGTCATCATGCTCCGGTGCAACGATCGGCGCGCAGCCCACGCTTCCACCGGCATCCGGTAGAGAAATGGAATGTACTGCATTGTGGTCTCTTGGCAAAAAATCTCGTAGACAGCTTCGTCCAGTTGAGGCGCTGGGGCAACATACGTAAGCCGCGCTGAGGTTGGAAGACCGACGAAAACCATGCTTGTCGTTGGGGTTTGAATGCCACAGGAGATCAAATTGTGGCCGGGCTCATTGGTGCCATCGACGGCCACATGGTGCACCCAGTGGGTGCTACGAGTCCACAAGAAAATGGCTACCGAAGGCAATACGACCACAAGAGGATGTCGCGACTCCTCGCGCTCGCTCGTACTCGCTCGCTCATGTTTGGTTGGAGCCATTCCGCTAAAAACCTAAAAAAATGTTGATTTCAAATCTTCTAATCAAACCCCAATTCGTATCAATAATTCTTTGTCTCGACGCTCGCGCTTTGGAGTTGCGACGACATCCTCACTGAATGTGATTTCCAACCAAGAGTCTAACACTGTGTTAAGGCGTAAAGTGCACCACAAAGTTCATGCAACACCTCTTCGAGCCTTGGCAACTAACGTAACTGCGGACCGGTGGGGTCATTGTGACGCACGATTTTAACGAACTACAAGTGCTGACTCTCAGCTTTCCCAGCAAGATTTTAGCATCGAGGCGCTTTCAACCACTCTCTCGAGGTTGCTTTCGTGACTCTTGTCGCTAGGTTTTTTAACCCACTCGTCTTATCCTTTGTGAAGGTTTTCACACGGCACCGAAACGCGTATGCACACCGCGGAGGAATAATAGTTTAGTAGCTCGTTATTAGTACAATGTTTCGATGAGTTTTTCGTGTTTCACAGCCACGATGTGCCGCTGAAGAACCGGCTTGTCGATTTCCACTCTGACTTCGCCCGTAGCGACGCTGAAGTCCTGCGGTAAGAGCAACCATTTCATCAGCGGAAATACGGCTGCGAGATTGACACCGGAACCTATTTCAGCGCTCAGCACGGCGCCAGAGGATCTACTCTGACCTGCGGGATCGCTTCCGTGGGGCGCTTGGTTGATCTGATCCAATAGCTGGTCCAAGGCAACAGCCCACACGGGGCATCGCGCGACCTAACCAAAAATATGATTTGCCAAGGGTTGACTGCATCGCTACCTCGGCGACAGTGAGCGCTTTGCTGCCGAGTGTGCGTCCTTTCTCAATGGCCTCGTCCACCAGTTTGTCCTTCTTAGTTTTGAGAACCAGGAGCACGGTGAGATACGCTTGTCCATCACCAACGACCACGGCGCGCTGTAGGTATGGTGCCTACAGTCCGTCATCGCACCCATTCACATGCATAGTCGAGTTCATACGCGCTTGAGGAGCATGATCTCGTACGGTGCTGGCGGAATGCGCTCCCCGGTCGAGAGGATGACAAAGTCTTTATGGTGATTCACGACGACGAAGCCAAACGGATTCAGGCCACCATACTGGTAGCTGTGCCATGCGTCGTCAACCCCCAGCATCTGTGGGCACACATTTCGGCCCTTGTAGCAAATCTAGTACCCGTAATAAGTTTGGAACGCACGTGGACACACAATAGGGGTAGGGTTGAAACCCCAACCCTATGTAAAAATGACTGACCTGGTACTCGGTCGAATGCGCTGCCTCGGCCAAGGTGATAACGGTGCCAGGCAGCGGTTTGCCGCTCGAGCCCAGAGCCCATGCATGTGGTGCGTTAACGCTGGCAAAACCCGACGTTTCTACGGCGCCGTCCAACTGATAGAGCGGTAAGTCCACCTACAGTTGAGGTAGAAAAGAATGCCAGTTATCGCAGACCGACCGTGCTGAAGAGCTCAATCTTGTCGAACGCGAGTTTGGCCAAAACAACACCACAAAAGCGGCAGCTGTCTAGTCCGAGCTTCTTTTTCATAGATGACAACACGAGTCTACGCCCACAAGACATAAGCAAGGTACCAATCTCCAACACAGCACTTGTTGGCGAGTGTGTGCCCAAGCGACTGCTTTCCCTTGCCCCGAGCGGCGCCGACTTGTAGCCTACAAACCAATAAGCCCAGGCCTGACCTCGTCGCTACTTTTCTGCGTGGTGCACTGCCCGAGTCTTGGCCCATGAATAGAATATCGAGTGGGCCTGCGCCTTGATCGCTGCCAGTTGGCGCCCGAGGGTGCTACACCCAAGTTAGCGTCGTGGTCGGTGCGTATAGCATCGCGTACATCCACGTGGCGGGAGTCCCGAAGAAGAGCGTAGGCTGGATGTGCTTCAGTGTTGATGACGAGCCGTCGCCTTCGACGCAGTAGAGGACGGGACCGCCATTGAGCGCTACCGGGAGATACCATTCGATGATCTGCGAGGTCACAAAATGCAGAGGCAAGTAGCTAGGCATTCAAGTAAGTCATTGGGAAGTTGGTTGGTGCGATGCGTACGCTATGATGCGGTCACATGGGCCAAGGTCAACTTGGAGACCCGACGCGAGTTGCCCGGCTGTGAAGAGAATGTTGTCGTGGGTGAGTGCCTGCAGTAGGTGTGAATATAGCATTTCCAGGGGGTACAGTAGGTACATAGCGGCAAAGTTGGCCGTCCGGGGAGTATTGGTACGCGAGTATGCATGGGTCCGAGGGCCGGACGTGGCCTTGCACGACGTCGACGCTCGCAGGGTGGATTTTGCCAAGCTCCAAGAACTGTTCGAGGGAGTATATAGGCACGTCGGTCTGCGGCAGTACGGTCTACCAACACCATGATGGGTCATTGCAAGGTGGACAGGCTGCGGACCCGTGATGACCCAAGAAACACCACGCCAGTGAGTCGCGGGAGAAGGACGTAGTCGGGCAGTAGGTGCGCTGCATCCGTGACGATCCACTTGAACGGCGCGTAGTCTGTCCAGAGCGTCTGGACTTCAATGAGTTGCACACGCCAATGGCACACAAGAGCGCCGGCACCAATGACGCCCATGTTAAGCACTGTACACGCAATCGAGTTAGCGTGCATTTGGAAGAGAACGGCGTCACCAACACACACGTCGGCGGCCACAAAGCTCCGCGCAACAGCCGTGACCTTTTCAGCGTACTCGCCCCATGAGTAGCCCGCGGCAATTGGTGTCGTGGACGATGGTGGCGCAGGTGTCACTTTTGTTGGAACCCAGCGATTCAGTGCCACGGCATTGGCGCTGGTGGTAGCGGTGCCAATGAAGGCCGACCATACCGTCCGCGGCGCAGCCGGCGTTGTCGTCATGGGCACCTTTGAACTGCGCCGACTCCAGGACAGCGGGCCTGCCGACGACATGGTGTGGGATGATGGCGGCTGCGTGTGATTGGCTAAATTTCAGCCAACAAACGTCTGGGACATGGGCGTGGCTAATCGCACCCAACCATATGTGTCAGTGGACGGCCCTGACGTTCGCTGCGAGGGCCATTCGACGTCACCAGAAGGACTGGCCCACGACATTAGCGTCCTGGCGGTACTATAGCTCAGGTATTTCAGGCGTGTCCTTTTTCCTTTGGTTTATCTTTGTCGAAAAAAGGATGTGGAGGGACTGATGGCATTAAGTAAAGGGTTGCCGTGGACCAGCTACACGAATTTCGCTGCCCACGCGTGTCGAAGGATTCGAGTTCCTATTAAAAGTTCCCTAGGAGGTGACTAGATTTGCTGAAATCCCTCGTCTGCTTGGAAAACGAGCCAAGGTCAAGACGAATTGGTAAACACTGTAGTGGCTTTAAACATTATGCATTTCGCTGGGGATTAAGGAGTTCACTCATGGTATGCTTTGAGCTTCCTTGCAAAGGCATGGTACAGCAGGGTTCGGCAGGGTACCGGTAAAGTGCAGAGGCAGTGCTTGCTGTTGAAAAATTAGAGCTCTTGCGTGCATTTAGACACTGGCTGGGACACGTACGGCGGTTCGCGTCTGTGTGTGGCACCGGCTTCCAGCGCTTACGCTAGATGTTTGACAGCAACTTCTGGTGCGGAAGAGACAGGAACACAAGGGTTGATGACCATGATCTTTGTTCGCACTCGAGGAGCCTCTTAATGTTGCTTCATCGTGAACAAAGTGTTAACTTATTTCTTGACCGAAGAAAACGATATTTATCCAAGCAGACAATTCATTGATACAAATGTGAATTTTGTCACGAAATTCGTCTGTCATTTAAGTGTCATATGTATACGATTAACCCCGCTTTTTGCTCAAAAGATGCCACGTCCAAAGTGACAAAACTGCTAAACAGCTTGCTACTTGCTTTTTGTCATAAAGTGGGATGGTGCTGGAATTTTGTTTTGGGGTGGCGTGGTCTTGATGGCTCATCAAGCTATCGTAGAGTCCAAGACTCGAAATACCATCCTGTGCATGCACTTACTGCATTTGTTGATCCAGTTCGTGTTTGTCGTTGCGTGCACGGGCTCGGAGCCACCAATAATCAACAACAAAACGTGATGAATGTGTTTCCTTTGAACATTCTAAAATCAAGTTCATTTTAACGAATGAAATATGTCCTCTATGAACGGATGCAACCTCCATTCCTTGATTGAGTACGAGCTATCTGCTCGTTAGAGCATCTACTGGCACGAACGGCTGTCTTGCGTAAAGATTGCCGTTGCGTAGTAGCGGCCGTCAGATGCCTTCTTCACGGCAAAGCCGACGTTGTTGTACTCGGCGTTAAGGATGTTGGCACGGTGGCCCGCCGAGTTCATCCACTGCGTGGTCATGCCCTGGGCATCACCGTCGTAATTGTACAGCGTGTTCTCGGCACAGGCACCGTCATTCCCAGCGGCCTCGCAACGGCCACCAAAGCCGTCGTGGCTGATCTTGCCAGCACGAATCTCATAGTTAACGTGGTCCATCGAGAGCGAGTTCAGCTTCGAGTTGAGGCATGTGAAAGGCTTGAGCCCGTTCTTCTGACGCGCCTGGTTGTGGAACTCAAACAGTTGCTGGGCCATGTCGCCGCCAGCGCGCTGGGAGGGCTGAGTAGGCTGGACCCACGGCGCGGGCGACGGCTTGGTTGAAGGAGCGCGAGTCGGTTCGACCCAGGGTGCTGGTGACGGCTTGGACGTAGGCACACGGGTTGGCTGAACCCAAGGCGCAGGTGACGGCTTTGCCGACGGCACGGAACTTGGGCGGGTGTTATCTTTGGCGCTGTTCTTTGTGTTGGCGCAGACACCCGTAGCAGGGTTTGTGTCCGTGAACATGGCGGTGGCGAACCACTTGCCACTCGGGCCTCGCTGAACAGCAAAACCAGCATGTTTGTAGGCGCCATTGAGAATGTTCTTACGGTGACCAGGCGAGTTCATCCAGCTTTGAGTGAACTTGGAGGCGTCGCCAACGTAGTCATACAGAGTGTTTTCGCCGCAAGCGACGTTACCAACCTTGCGGCAGCGCTCACTGAAGCCATCGTGGTTGATGTTGTCGATGGACACCTCGTACTTGACATGGTCGGCACTGAGCTGGCTCAACTGTGTGTCAAGGCAGTCATATGGCTGCAGGCCGTTCCGCTGCCGCTCCTGGTTATGCATGTCAAAGAGCTGCTGGGCAAAGTCCGACGCGGAGGAAGCGGGGGCATTGGTCGGTGCCGGGGTTGCCACTTTGTGCACAGGCGGAGGCGTAGGTTGGCGCGTGGGTGCTTGGGGACGGGTCGTGGGGGCCGGTGGGCGTGAAGTGGGGGGCGACTGCTTGGCATTGGAGCCGCCGCACACGTTCGACCGGGGGTTGGAGTCGGTGAAAAATGCCGTCGCAAACCACTTGCCGCCATTGCCGCGCTGGACGGCAAAACCCACATGCTTATAGGTGGGGTTCAGGATGTTCTTGCGGTGACCAGGCGAGTTCATCCAGCTTTGGGTGAACTTGGCGGCGTCACCAACGTAGTCGTACAGAGTGTTTTCACCGCAAGCGACGTTTCCGACCTTGCGGCAGCGATCGCTGAAGCCATCGTGGTTGATGTTGTCGATGGACACCTCGTACTTGACATGGTCGGCACTGAGTTGGCTGAGCTGGGAGTCGAGGCATTCGAACGGAGCAAGCCCGTTGTGCTGGCGCTCCTTGTTGTGCATATCAAAAAGCTCCTGAACGAAGTCGGATGCAACCGCCGACGACGCAACGAGCGCCGCAACGAGGTAGCCGAAGCGCATGGTATCTGGATCGAAAAATGCAAAGTGAGGAGAAACAAGGTGCGAACATGGTCGTTACGCCATCCCACTCTAATCAATCGCGTGACGCGAAAGAGTGCGGAGTGTAATATAAGCGCACCCTCATCCAGAGGGACTAATCTGTCCGGCGTCTCGGCAAGCTCATCGTCGGCACCCTTCAAAATACATTGTTTTCGCCAACACTGCGTTGAAATGAAAGATAGTACTTTCTACGAACTTTTCTGGAGATACGAGCGGCATTCTGGTACCATTCGAGTCTCTGCAGCTCCACAGGAGGAGGGAGGTGCCTCGACAACGTTGGTAGCAAAGAACTTGCGCAAAACAGCAGGTTTCCAGGAGCACAATGAGGCGGTTTACCACCGTTTCTTCATCGTGTTTTTGGGATGATGGACACCCAACATTGCACAATAATTTTTCTATTCGCAATAGGCGGCTACAAATGCCATGACTTACGGACGATTCGCACGTTGAAATCGGGTACTGACAGTCAATTCAAAAAGTTTCGCGATGTCAAACCTGGCCTTATTTCGACCTTGTTCCGGCAATGACTAGAATTCGTTTTCATTTTCCTTGTGGGCTCAAAAGAGTGAGGCAATGTGCATCGTAACCACACGGCCAACATTGTTCAAGGAGGTCCATTGAAAACCAGCAATTTAGTTTAAGGTCCAATGGAAACGATTCAATAGACACAAATTGGAAAAATGCATTCTCCAGCAAGGCAGCTTGAGAACAATTCAATCATCCCTCTCAAATTGTTTAACCGAAATTTGGGTTCAAAAACATTAAGCTTAGTAAGCAACGAGATGGGAAAGTAAAAAGAGAGGTCGTCAATAAAGGAGCGCTTGCGTTGACGGTGGCCTAGCGTGAATGCGCTCGAAACTCTTTGCAAGCTCGTAAACGACGTCGTTGACGGTACATGTGTGTCGCCAACGTTCGAAATCGCGATTTGCGTCACTTGCTCCCATGAGCACTGCGGCCAACTCATAGCTTGCAGGGGCATTCACTAAAAAGTCTTGTGGGGCGCGGCATCAAGTTTGCCAGGGTTTCACAAAATGTATTGTGTTAAACAGGATATTAAATTGGCTAGGGTATTAATATGAGAGTAAAGACATCAGATTTTGTGAACTCACGCAGTGCAAGTAATTTACACAGCTAGCTTTCGGGAAAACATCCTGCCTAGGAGCTGCGCGTCATGGTTACTATCGATTTAACTTCTCATGGCGATCCATTGGAGCTATGAATGCATTATGTATGCGGTAGAATTTCAAGGTGCACGCCATGGTGTACACGGACTGGGATCTCTAGAGGCGTGGCGGAACCCAAAGACAAATAAAGACAAGAACAGCTAAATAATACTGCTAGACGTATGAAAACTCAATTTCGTCATTTCGTACATTCAAACAACTAACTGGGATGTATCCTTCCTCTTGTCTAGGTCAATGAACAGTTTAGATGGCATATCGTCGATTCACGCGCACTCAGCTAATGGTACCAACCATTTACAAGCACAAAAAGGGCCTCTATAATGCTTGATAGAAGCGTACCGTAGCGTATGTCCAATCTACATTTTCCACCCCGACGAGTATTTCAAAGTCAGTAGTTTGACATAGCATCTGTGAGAAATAGACGAATCGGCAAAAGAAGCATATTTACACGTGCGGGTAACACCATTCGCCAATGGCAGAACCAAAGGGCAAATTTCATAACATT